>JARGCV010000231.1:525000-557500 GCA_034064705.1 Bothrops alternatus | reverse complement strand
TTGCCTTCTTAAACCTAGAAGTCCATTTTTTTCCAGGAAGCACTGTATGGAGCAGCATGCAGTCAGTCTAAGGTGGTGGGTGAGACGTAAAGTTTCCACTTCTTCTTGCAGCATTGATGGGCATCTTCTCTAAATCCATAATGAATGACTTGTGATTGAACGTTCGTTGTAGCATGGATTCCCCGTCACAGCTCCTAATCCAATGAAGGACTCAACAGTCAGATGTTTGGGACTTTCTTCACCCATGAGTTGAAGAGCTCTCCACCTACCTTAAGCAGAAAAGTACACCGGCATGACATCTGATGTCCCGTAACTCAGAGGTCTCCGACCTTGGCAACTTTAAGACTTGTGGACGTCAACTCCCGCAATTCCCCCAGCCAGACATGCTGGCTGAGGAATTCTGGGAACTGCCGTTGCTAAAGTGGGAGACTCCTGCCATAGCTGATTCCTCAGCTGCTTCAGCTCCTAGTCCCTGGAAGTTCTGAGTTTTGTCAATATTGGCACGAGCCTAGATTGTATCTCTGATATGCCTCTGTTGCAAAACATTGAAATGGCCAGTGATGGGACAGGATCATTGTTAGGTACAAATAAAGACAGACCTGTTTGCCTGTGTTTTCATCTCCCGTGCTGGATGAGAACAATGTAAACATAAGGAAATCAGAACTATTTGTTTGTGTGGTCTCATTTCGTGCCCAAAGCAAAACATAAATTCCAGCAAGATGTCAATGACACGGCTGGAAAAAAAATCTGTGCAAGACATGAGCTTAGCACACTGTTCTTGCTGTTTATGCTCTTCTTCTCGGAATCGTCCAAATGGACTCTGTAGGAAACTGAAGCCAAAGGCTGGACAAGATGGAACATTTCATTGGATCAAGCTGTTTTCAAACTCCGCATGAATCAGAAGCCCAAGATAATCTGGAGCAGAAGCTACAGAGTGACCTTAAAGCAGCATTTTTTTTCAAGCGCTAGATTCCATTTATGGAGCATTGGCCAAAGGTTGACAGACTCTGGGTGTAGGTGTCCCATAACAGCTGGATTTGATGGAATGCTGCAAGCAGGATGCAGAGACATCAGCTGGCATTCCAATAGTTTCTTCCCAGAGACTTGCACTTTTTTAAAAAAATGAGTGTGCAAGGAGAAAGCAGATGGCCATCACTGGCCACAGAAGCAAACTGAATTCTGCTGCAACATTTATTGGGAAAGTGGAAATTCTAGCATGATATTAGTGTTGGGCTGCATTAACAAGAGGGAGAGAATCAAGATCACGTGGAGTGTTAATACCACTTTACAAGGCCTTGGTAAGGCCACACTTGGAATATTGCATCCAGTTTTGGTCACCACGATGTAAAAAAGATGTTGAGACTCTAGAAAGAGTGCAGAGAAGAGCAACAAAGACGATCAGGGGACTGGAGGCTAAAACATATAAGGAACGGTGGCTGGAATTGGGCATGTCCAGTTTAACGAAGAGAAGGACGAGGGGGAACATGATAGCAGTCTTCCAATATCTCAGGGGCTGCCCCAAAGAAGAGGGAGTCAAGCTATTCCCCAAAGTGCCTGAGGGCAGGACAAGAAGCAACGGATGGAAACTCATCAAGGAGGTAAGCCACCCACCGGGCCCCACACACGCCGGCTGCCCTCCCAGCACCCGCCGCTGCCCCGCTAGCCTTACCTTGGCCACCGCCTGCTTGGGGCAGCAGCAGGCAGGCTCAGGCGCTCCTGGGCGGCCAGAGCAAGCGGTAGCGATGGCGCAGGCCGACCACCGGCTGGGCCACCAGCTGGCCCAGCCCAAGGGAGGTAAGCCACCCGCCGGGCCCCACGCGCGCCAGCTGCCCTCCCAGCACCCGCCACTGCCCTGCTGGCCTTATCTTGGCCACCGCCCGTTCGGGGCGGTGGCAGGCAGGCTCAGGCGTTCCTGGACAGCCTTCCCACCCCTGGCCCTCTTTTACTTACATGTAGTAGTGTAGTAGTTGCTCAGCAGAGAGGGGTGGAAACGTCCAGAAAGCTCGCCTTAGCAGACAACTTGCAGCACCGTTTGCAGACTGGGACTTTTGGCGGGCTCAGCAGGACAATTCCTATTGGCTTTTGAAAGCCAATAGAATTAGAGTCTATTCAAGAGACTCTATTCTATTGGGGTTCGAAAGCCAATAGACTATTGGCTTTCGAACGCCAATAGAATAGACTCTCTTGAATAGAGTCTATTCTATTGGCTTTCAACAGCCAATAGAATAAGAGGGAGTAGCACAGCTCATGAAAAAGGGGAAAAAAAAACAAAACAAAAAATAATTGCCGGACTGCGTTTCTATGACGAAAAACTCCAGGACTTTGGTGACCCCTGTGAAATGGTCGTTTGACCCCAAAAGGGGTTGCCACCCACAGGTTGAGAACCGCTGGTATAGGGTTTCCTGTCTGAGCAGGGGGTTGGACTAGATGACCTCCAAGGTCCCTTCCAACTTTATTATTATTAAATGCCTATTGGTCCAAAAGAACTCATATGGAACAGAATAACAGGGCTGGAAGGGACCTTGGAGATCTTCTAGTCCAACCCCTTGTTCAAGCAGGAGACCCTATACCATATCAGACTAATGGTTGTCCCATCTCTTCTTAAAAACCTCCAGTGGTAGAGCACTTAGAACTTCTGGAAGCAACAATTTCCACTGATTAATTGTTCTCACAGGAAATCTCCTTAGTTCTAGGTTGCTTCTCTCCTTGATGAGTTTCCATCCATTGTTTCTTGTCCTGCCCTCAGGCGCTTTGGAGAATAGCTTGACTCCCTCTTCTTTGGGGCAGCCCCTGAGATATTAGAACCCTGCTATCATGTCACCTCGTCCTCCTCTTCATTAAGCTAGACATGCCCAAATCCAGCAACCATTCTTCGTATGTTTTAGCATGCAGTTCCCCTAATCATCTTTGTTGCTCTTCTCTGCATTCTTTCTAGAGTCTCAGCATCTTTTTTATACTATCGCGACCAAAACTGGAGGCAATATGACAAGCGTGGTCATCAACATTTTAGCCAGAGTAACCAATGAGGTAACCCAATTCAGTGTCCAAAGAGTGATGTCAGGAGAGAATATATGTCCCCAACACACGGCCCAAATAAGCAACGCAAGAAACTTGAGAAGATAGATAATTTTATTTAAACAACGTGTGGGTTTTTGTTTTTTGTTTTTTAAAAAATGATTACGTATATTTGATTTAAAAGGAGTAACTCAAATCACTGACAGAGCAAAAGTTTGGCGTGTATTCCGGTAGAAAGCAGGCAATGAATTGTAGCACAATTTAAGCAATATTTCCATAAGGAAAGAAAGAAATAATTTGCGGGAATCTGTGAAAAGCAGAACGGGGAACGCTCCAGCTCTCCTTAAATTAGGATACTTAGCTCCGTTCCTATTATAAATTATTTGGAAATCAAAATCCCTGCAAAAGGAGTTGTATGAACTAGGCCAGGGGTAGGCAACCTTGGCTCTTTTATGACTGGTGGACTTCAACTCCAAGAATTCCCAAGCCAGCATGGGGAACTATGGCCCCTTTATGACTTGTGGACTTCAACTCCCAGAATTCCTGAGCCAGCCATGCTGAGGGGAAAGGGAGAGGTTTCCAAGCTGAGCCATGCTGGCTCAGGAATTCTGGGAGTTGAAGTCCACCAGTCATAAAAGAGCCAAGGTTGCCTATCCCTGGTCTAGAGTTTCATGAACAACCTGTGTTCTAGAGAAACCACTTAATCAGAGAAGAAACTATGAATGGATGATTGGACTGAAAGACTTCCCAAAGATTTAAGGTACTATTGATATTCCTTTTTTAAAAAAGAAAACACTTGGTCAGTAGGATGGAAGATAAGGGAATTTTCATAGCATGCAGGAAGAGATTTAATTCTTCTCCCCCTTTCATTATCCCAGTAAAAAGGATGTCATCCAATATTGAAATTAGTATCAGGAATAAAAGCATTCATCGGCACACTTTAATGAGTTCTCAAAAAAAAAAATGAGGTAATCTAAAAGGTTGAATCATGGCAACTGGGCCAAACTTTGTGAATCTGAAACGTTTCATTGTTCATCCAAGGTCAACTTCATCAATCAAAATAAATTAAAAAAAAATTAGGCTCTCTGACTTTATTTTTTTATTTTGACTGATGAAGTTGTTGGGATGAGCAATGAAAATGTCTCAGATTAATGAACTTGGATGCATATCAACCATTTTGATACTTTTGGCCTGGATGACTTGAGTCTTCATTGACATTTTCCAAATGATGCTTTGATTGTACATCAAGCTCTGAGCCCTGGTAGTCCAATGAATACAAAAATTATTATTTTTCCCCAGGCCATAAGCCAGAGGTATCTCCCCCCCACCCCCAAACAGTAATGAAATTAAACACCTCTGGGAATTAAACCCATCGCATTTCAGAACAGGCACTTTTGATTCTGATTTAAAAACAAAACAAAACAACCACTCCATGCATTTCAAACAAACACAAACAAAAAGTCCACACAGCTAGACAAAAATATTGCACACAAAACTATAGAGGATCCTTCTGTACTCTAAAGGGAGCGTTTCTCAGAGGCAACATTTGCAGTGAAAGAGTTTCTCTAAGAATGCAGAAAAAAATATCTCTATCTACTACAGATATATATATATATGTATGTATGTATGTATATTTAGATTTTGCTGACACAGAGTTAAAGGGAGACTAGTATAGCTATTTCGAGCTATTTAGCTCTCATCAGCTAGTTCGAAATAGCTATACTAGTCTCTCTTTAACTCTTTGTCAGCAACATCTAAATTTACAGAAATAGTTTATCGCAGTAGTGACTTGAGCCTGCAAAACTATATATATATATATATATATATATATATATATATATATATATATATATATATATATATATATATATATATATATATATATATTCCTGTATTTATTATATACCTTTAGAGGATGGAATATATTAAGAATATCAATCCGATCCAGCAGTGGGTGTTTTGACAGCTTTGTGTGAAATGATAACATAAAGCTAGCGGTGACTTTGAAGGGGACATTCCAAAATTCCAGATCTTCTGCTTAGTCGTTCCCACCACACAGCTTGAGAAGGATTTTCTGATAGTCCCCTGAAGTGTCACCCTGAAAATAAAATAAAAAAAAAATTTAAAAAACCCAGAAGGGAAGGTGAAGGAAAAATGAAAAGTGAAGGGGTGGAACACAATTGCTGGTCTGCAAACAAAATGTCTCAAAAGCAATCCCAAAGATGCTTTCGTTCAGGAGGCAACTGGACTTCCTTTGTTTCTCCTTGACGACATTTCGCTTCTCATCCAAAGAAGCTTCTTTAACTCCGAGTTAAAACTGTTCTACGTTAGAACTGAAGAAGCTTCTTGGATGAGAAGTGAAACGGCGTTAAGGAAAAAAACCTGAAGGAAGTCCAGTTGCCTCTTGAAAAAGTACTTTTGAGACAACCGGGATGAACCTGGATGACGGAGAATCTCCTTAGACAGTCTCAAAAGTAGGATCTGCTAAATAAGCACGGCGAGAAAGATGCAATCAGCTTCCAGAGTCAGACACCTCTCTTTTGCAGATGGGAATAACAACGTTCTTGAAATCTTTAGGCACAGATGCAAGTTTTATATACAAGTTGGCCATGGTGAGTTGGCCATGATCAGTTGGCCGTGCCGAATTGTCATAGACCCGACAAATCTCCAAGTACTTCTACCAACTATACTTTCATCCCAGATCATGTCCTTGCTTTTACTTCTCTTTCCATTTGATGGAGACTCCACTAGCTGATTCTATAAACATACAGGTGAGTTATAAAATCAGTACCGCCCACCCTATTTTACCATTGCACTTGGGATTTCGCGAACTGCCATTCCGACACCAGGTCTTTTCTAGTTGTTAGCATTTTATGCTCACACAACACATGTGCATTTTAAGCATATTGTGTGGGAAAATCTAACCTTTCCAGCTAAGCAAGAGATAGATAGGTTGATATTCTAGGCCGCCACCCAAAGATAGAGCTCGGATAGAAACTTGATCCTTGCCGATGCCTTACCGAGATGTCCGTGTAGAGGGATTTCCCATACATTCTTTTATATTCCTGCCGTATATCCAGCAGATCAACTTCACTACGCGAGACCATGATCCGTATGAGAGTCCGGTCCTTGGTTCCTGCTCCCTAAAAATCACAGAAAGGGCCAGAAAAAAAATCAGCCCTGTTCAGATTGCGATCCTCAGCTGAAGATTCACCGCCTCCTGAAATGAACTGTGGAGTCCTTAGGTTTCTCTGATGGTTGTCTTGCAGATGTTTCATGACCCAACTACAGTAGATATAAAAAGTCTACAGGCCCCTGTTCAAATGCCAGGCTTTTGAGATGCGCTTCAGGGTTTGTTTGTTTTTCATAACACATAAACGGTACAATTCCATTGAAAAAACAAGCTGAGCTCTGCACCTCTGCTAACCAACAAAAGGGTTTTGTCCATGAACTAAAAAAAGGTCCATACAATCCCATATCTAAACCAATGTCTGGAAGACACACCTAGACTAAAACACGACTCTGTCCCAGTAGGTTTGCAAGCCGCAATAAGAAACATCTGGGTTTTTAATAGGATTTTTCAGTAGGGCAACTCCACTGAAGTATCTACCTAGCTCCTATGTCAAGGTAATAATTTATCAGCTAACCAGCTAATGTAATGTAATGTAATGTAATTTAATGTAATGTAATGTAATTATCTATCTATCTATCTATCTATCTATCTATCTATCTATCTATCTATCTATCTATCTATCCATCCATCCATCCATCCACCCACCCACCCACCCACCCACCTACCTACCTATCATCTACCTACCTATCATCCATCCATCCATCTTTCTATCATCCACCTACCTACCTACCTACCTACCTACCCATCCATCCATCCATCCATCCATCCATCCATCCATCCATCCATCCATCCATCTATCTATCTATCTATCTATCTATCTATCTATCTATCTATCTATCTATCTATCTATCTATCTATCTATCATCTATATACCTACCTATCATCCATCCATCCATCCATCCATCTTTCTATCATCATCTATCATCTACCTACCCACCTCCCTCCCTCCCCCCCTCTCTCTCTCAGCTAATGTGACACGTATTTGTAGCTAACCTGGCCTTAAACCTGCAAGCCCAACTCACATCTACATTTTGTACCCCTGCAGTAAGCTAACAGATTTTTCTTAATGAAGATTAGACCCCTTGAATATTTGAGCACATGATTTTTTTAAAAAAAAGTATTTGGGGTTTCTGATTTAGTTACCTTCATGGCCTTGTGCAGCCTCTCTGCAAAGAAAGCCGGTGTATTTTTCATACACTTAACTGCAAAAGAAAATTGAGATAACCCATTAGTGATGCTTCGTAAATTCATACCAGGCAAGCACAGCAACGTCATAGGAAATGGCCCCACTTAGTGATATTAACGATGTCACCCCCCTTTATGTAGCATCTTGATTGATCAAAATGCCCTCAGTGGATTCTATTGTTACTTGTTTGGGAAAGGACCAAGGCGAATATCACTGCAAACATAAGACAACAACATGCGGTTTTTTTCATGAACCACGTTGAAATGGGTCACACAGATGAACACGGCACAGGTTTAACTTACACGCTAGCTAAATACTAGAAATGAATGCAACCACACTGCTCACAATTACCAGATACACAATCCTTAAGGAAGCCAAAGGGAAGCACAGATTGTTCATTAGATTCAGTAGGTAGGGCAGAAAGTCAACAACAACCAAACATTTTCACAATACAGTCATTTATATCACCTATTTTAAACCTCCGACAATGTTTTGTATATAATATTTTATTAATCCAATCTGGCACAATTATTATAGCCGTACTGCAGCTGAGAGGCAATTCTCTTAAGGCTATCATTTTGATGGACCCTTCTTCATTTCATGGCTTAGACTGTCACTTTCGTAGGTTAAGGCAAATTCTAACTCATGGTAAAACACAAAGGAGTATTACCAACAACGCCGCAGTGGCAGATAAATCAAACCAAGAATCAAACTGCACATCAAAATTATAGTTAGGCAAATTTCACAAAAAGACACGATCATCTACAGAGGTTATCTTCTGGTTTTCTTTTCTTAAAAAATGATCAGAAAAAAGATTCCTTTCTCAAATCTCATACGGCTTCAATTTTCTTTTCCTGCTTTGGCACAGTGAAGTTTTGGAATTCATCCTTTCATATTTAAGCATTTCTGCTTTGAAACAAATCTGTTGCTAAGGCAAAAAGGTTTCCTGCCAATTAAGTACAGGGAAAAGCAAAATAATAATAATAATAATAATAATAATAATAATAATAATAATAATAATAATAATAATAATAATAATAATAATAATATTAAAATTTTCCCCAAACCCTGTGAAGCTACTTATGTTTTCTGTTCATCAAAAGGAATTATGCTTTATGCCACTTTCTTCTCCTTTATCTGAAAGTTTTTCAATGCAGTATCTCTGAAAGCAAGTTCGTTTCCCTATTTATTTACTAGAAGTGATAAATTTATTTATCATGCCTCTATAGGTTTTCCCAGCACAAACACAGAAGAAAAAGAACAATTACAGACAGCTCTTGATTTACAGTCATTTGTTTATCAACCGTTTGAAGTTGTAACTTGAAAACAAGCAACTTTTATTTATTATTAAAACAAGCAACTTTTATTTATTATTAAATTTGCTCGCTGCCCGCACCGCCGCAAAGCGACTTATGACTTTTACAATTGTTGTAAACTGAGGACTATCTGTAATGTTAAAACATTTGACAATTAGTTGCAAAAATCACAACCTAAAATAAAACTTAAATTAAATTAAAAGGACCATCGCGTATAATCTAATTAGCATCTCTACATTCAAATTAAAACGTAAGCTTTTTTAAAAAAAAGTTTTACAGGGAGCCACGAAAAGGAAGAGATTTTAGTGCTGTTAATAAAACTGACTCCTGGTTTAATTCTGGTTCAGGTGGGTCCTGAAGAACTGAAAAATGAGAATAGTTTAAAAATCTCTAAACTATGATGGTGAACTCTGCCGTGCAGAAGAACCAGTCAGAACCCCAAGCCGAGAATTAAATCAGATGCAGCAATGCTGGAAACTGACTTGAACTCTTTGCAATAAACATGCATATCCAAATGCCAGGAACAGTGTGTCAACTCCATAAATTGTTGTTCTTCATGCATACACAACCTGTCCCTGACTTTGGGTAATGATTAGTAATCAGGAGATATGGAAAAAGTACAAAGAATCCAGAACAATATGAAAAACAGCATTCTGGATACAGATCAAAAGATGAAGTCAGGATTTGGATAACCCGACCAACAGGTTACTGCAATTATGAAAGTGTGACCTGAGAAAAATTGTGATTTTGGTAGTTTTCGGTAGTGTTCATTATCTGGACTGTGTAGAATTTAACAATTTTTGAATGAAGGACAGACTATCTCCAGTGGTGGGATTCAGCCAGTTTGCACCACTTCGGCAGAACCGATAGCTAATTTTTTGTTGCCCAGGCCCAGAATGGACTTCCGGAAGTGGCATCCATACAGAGAACTGGTTCTTCATTGGATAAGCTATCAAAAGTAGGAAACTTATCAATAACTACAATACCGATAAATGGTTTGTCCTAGTCACCAAGATATCACTCACCTACTGCCAACATCCCAGATTCAAGATCACCCGACATTTCTCTGCATATGCTCTTCTCAATATCCCGGTTACACATTCGCTGGTATTCATTGAAAACTGCAGAAAGAGACCAAGATATGTCAATATTTCCTTGAGTTGACACAGTTAGAAATGTACTAGCTTGAATATGGAATAGTAAATGTTAAGGGAAAAAAGAGAAAAACTGTTTGATGATGTAACCTAAGATTTGTACTAAAGATTCTGTTATTTAATTGTTCATTAACCCCGCCACCACGTTGCTTTTTAAACACTCCAATGTAAAATTGGAAAACCAATAATATATATATATTATTCGGGAGAAAACCCGAAGAACCAAAGACCTACATACAAACACCCGCGAAAACCTCAGAAAACAAATATATATATTATATATATATGGATGGGTTTACCATTAGCTATTTTGAATAATCTACATCGCCCTAAGCATTTCAGGTTCATAAGCTCTGGAAAATTCAGGGAGAACCACAAACGAGCATGACGTCGTAAGAAATAAGAAAAGAGCCCAACGGGACGTCACAAAAGAGGAAATCCCCATTTCTTCCCCTATTTCTACTAGATCCATAGGAAAGGGGAGTGGTTTCAGCTGGTGCCCCTCAACCAACACCATTTTTCTACAAAAGCGTCGCCTTCCTTTTGTGCCTCTTCAAAGCGGACCGCCAATTTCTGATCAACGCAACCAAACCATCTGAAATACTGCTTCCGCTTTTGCCTTTCAGCTCCGATCTAGGAACCTTCATTTCTGCCACCGACTCTTTGTGTGTTGAACTTAATTCTCTTTAACTAAAATGAAAATCTCTTTAATTCTTTTGTTGCTAAATTTAAATTTAAGATGCAAACTCTCATAAAATAAGTCCTTCGACAATTAAAAAAAAGGTTCCTATTTTAAAATGGTAAAATGTTGACGTGGAAGAACCCCCCCTCCAACTCGGGGTGTCGCCTTGACTTGAGATTGATCTGCTTACCCGCTCTTAGGTGGCTTCGGTTTCTTGTGCACAAAATCGCGTTGAATTTGGATTCGTCGGTCCCGAGTCGGGCTTCTCCTGCTGCATGGAGAGCCTGAGAGGGGCATCAAGCAAGAATTGGTGGACAAGGAAATAACAGATAAATGTTAACTTATGCTTAGGAGATATCAACAACCTAAGATATGCAGATGATACCACTCTAATGGCAGAAAGTGAAGAGAAACTAAAGAGCCTCTTGATGCGGGTGAAGAAGGAGAGTGCAAAAGTTGGCTTGAAACTCAACATTAAGAAAACCAAGATCATGGCATCTGGCCCTCTCAATTCCTGGCAAATAGATGGGGAAGAAATGGAGGTAGTGACAGATTTTATCTTCCTGGGCTCCAAGATTACCACAGATGGGGACTGCAGCCAAGAAATTAAACGATGCTTGCTCCTGGGGAGGAAACCCATGGCAAATCTAGACAGCACACTAAAAAAGCAGAGACATCACCCTGCCAACAAACGTACGTATAGTCAAGGCCAGGATTTTCCCAGTTGCAATGTATGGCTGTGAAAATTGGACCATAAGAAAGGCTGAGCACAAAAGAATTCAGGCCTTTGAACTCTGGTGCTGGAGAAGATGCCTGCGAGTCCCCTGGACTGCAAGGCGTTCAAACCGGTCAGTCCTGGAGGAGATCAACCCCGACTGCTCTTTAGAAGGCCAGATCCTGAAGTTGAAACTCAAGTACTTTGGCCACCTAATGAGAAGGAAGGACTCCCTGGAGAAGAGCCTAATGCTGGGAAAGATGGAGGGCAAGAGAAGAAGGGGACGACGGAGAATGAGGTGGCTGGATGGAGTCCCTGAAGCAGCAGGCATGAGCTTCAATGGACTCCAGAAGATGGTAGAGGACAGGAAGGCCTGGAGGAACGTTGTCCATGGGGTCACAGTGGGTCGGACATGACTTCACAACTAACAACAACAATGCTTAGGAGGGAATACATAGCATTAAAACTGGTTTTAAATTTTATTAAATACTCAGTGCAAAAAGGAGCTTCTTGGTGTTTTAAAAAAAGAATGTGACACTCAGTGACAGCAAATTTTGTTCTGCATATTTTTTAAAATGTACATAGGAAAGTATACATCAGCTGTACACTAACCTGAACATCGCTCTGGACAAGGGACATGTCCACATTGTTGCCTTCATCTCGGTTGCCCTGGAAAATTTTGTCAAAATGGCTATTAAAACACAAACTATCATTTCAAACACATACACTGCACCTACACACGTACTTAGAGCTCTATTGATGTGGCTACTGGTCAAGCCAACGGGTTTATCCTTTCTAGCATGTATATGTGTTTCTTTGGTGATGTCATCCTGACACAACAACATATTGAAAAAGGAAGGGGCTCTTTTTTTTTTTTTTTGCATATACAATCAACGTGTTCTGTCCACTTCTCAATCTTATCTTGATCAAAAAGGAGAGAGGGAAGTCATGCAAAGTCTTCAAGAGATTTGCTTTCAGACTACCCAAATCTCACAATAAGGTCTAACAGTTGTTTCCTGAGAAAGCACCTTTGGGACAGCCATGATCTGGATGACGGGGAATCTCCAAAGACATTGAGCTATGCACTTTGGGATGAACACCCTTCAAAGGGTGCTGGAGTATGAATGGATTTCCAGAAAATATGGCAGACTACAGGAACCATTTGCGCTTCAGGTTGACATGCAGACAACACAGACTCATCCCCAACAGCCTGTGCCTGTCTCCAACAGGGAAGGGAGACAGGGCAGTAAAGAAGGTTCCACACTCATTTGCACCACTCAGGTGATCCTGAAGACACAGATAAACCTCCAGGTGACTCTCTAAAAGGATGCAAATGACCAGCGGTCTGCAAGGAGTATAAATCCTTCCATTCCCCACGGTCCAGCCAGAGCGGAAGAAGCTTCTTGGATAAGAAGCGAAACGTCTTCAGAGAAAAACAAGAAAGTTCAGTTACCTCCTGAAAAAAAGCAGCTTTGGGACAACCATGGACTGAATGACAGAAAATCTCCATAGATGTTTAACTGAAATGCAATTAATTGATGGATGACAGATTAAAAAGTGGAGGGTTCCTTCAAGTAGAGCTTAACTTCTACACAGACCCATTCTTGTTGTTTTTCTTGGCTGCAAATCAGAATCAAGATTGTTTCCGGGGATATTTTACTACCAGGTCCTTTTCTGCTTAGCCTTTTTTCAAGGTCAGTGAAGGTCAACTAAGCTTCACCGTTTGCTTTGACCAAATCCTTGGATTAGGGTTATGAAAATGAGCTGAGTACCAATATAAGGGTCTATCTGTAGCTCAGAGTTGAACTGTAGAGTCCTTGGTGCTCTCCAATCTTCGTTGTTTTCTTGCAGATGTTTCATTACCCATCTACTGATGTTGTTACCTACTTGGGTCACGAAATGTCTGCAAGAAAACAATCAAGATCAGAGAGGACCGAGGACTCCACAAAGGTTCAAATCCCAATCAGATTGTTTCCTGATTTTGTCTAAACAGAATCGGTCCTTGTCATTCATTGGGACTTCAGTAGATTTAAATTCTGAAACAAGCCACGATCAGAATGCTTTGGCTAATGATGGCTAGAAAACCAGGACTAGTGTCTCCCTTTATGTCCCCTATGGATCTTAATGAAGCTAAAATATATTCAGCTCTTGTTAGAAGTTAGATCCACATTTCTAGTCCATGAGTTTGTCAAGTTATACACCTGTAAAGATGACAGTAAGCAGTCATCAAATGATATTTAATAATCCTCTACATACCTGAGAAAGTGAAATTAAAAGTCTCTGGAAATGCCCAGATGTGTCACTTCTAATGGCTTCTTCCAGAGTTTTCTTAAATTCTGTGAAAGACCGGGGAAAAAGTCAGTTTTAAATCGTAATTTTTTAGCGATATTATCTCAACATTAGGGAATAGATACAGAAAAAAAGGAGAAGAAAGGCAGTGTAAATACATTTATGGCTAAACGTGGTTTAGGGTGGAAACACTTCATGAACATGTGGTATGTATTTTATATTTTACCCTTCAAAAATTACTGTTTTTCCAAAGTGGTGACAGGAGAGCATGAAAGACATTCCCGAGTGGAATTTCTCACCACACCCTTGTGCTCACATGAGCGCCTCGTCTTTGAGCAGGCAGACGTTTTCTTCCACTGAACTCTGATGGCAGAGCTTAGGAACAAGCCATTTTTCCCGTTCAGGAGAACTCTGGCTGCCTCTTTCCATCTGAATTCAAATTTCTCCAGTAGATTTCACAACCTGGTTAGTTAACCTGATCTAGCCACTTTCCCAGCCTCTGAAAAAGAACTGCCGGCCTACAATTTCTCTTCTATATCAGCCGTGGGCAGCAAACTCTGGTAGCAGACTCTGAGCTCAAGGAAGCCATTACTAACTCACTCTTTCTTTCTTTCTTCCTCTTTCTTTCTTCCTTTCTTCCTTCCTTCCTTCCTTCCTTTCTTTCTTTTTCTTTCTTTCTTTCTTTCTTTTTCTTTCTTTCTTTCTTTCTTTCTTTCTTTCTTTCTTTCCTTTCTCTTTCTTTCTTTTTCTTCCTTCCTTCTCTTTTTTGTCTCTCTATTTCTTTTTCTTTCTTTCTTTCTTTCTTTCTTTCTTTCTTTCTTTCTTTCTTTCTTTCTTTCTTTCTTTCTTTCTTTCTTTTACTTTCCCTTTTTTCTATTTCTCTTTCTTCCTTTTTTCTTTTTTTCTCTTTCTCTTCTTTCTTTCACTCTACTCTACTCTACTCTACTCTACTCTACTCTACTCTACTCTACTCTACTCTACTCTACTCTACTCTACTCTACTCTACTCTACTCTACTCTATTTCTATTCCAATTCTACTCTACTTCTATTCTATTCTATTCTGTTCTGTTCTATTCTATTCTATTTTCTGTCCTGTCCTGTCCTGTCCTGTCCTGTCCTGTCCTGTCCTATCCTGATTCTATTCTATTCTATTCTATTCTATTCTATTCTATTCTATTCTATTCTATTCTATTCTATTCTATTCTATTCTATTTTCTGTTCTGTTCTGTTCTGTCCTGTCCTGTCCTGTCCTGTCCTATCCTGATTCTATTCTATTCTATCCTGATTCTATTCTATTCTATCCTGATTCTATTCTATCCTGATTCTATTCTATTCTATTCTATTCTATTCTATTCTATTCTATTCTATTCTATTCTATTCTATTCTATTCTATTCTATTCTATTCTATTCTATTCTATTCTATTCTATTCTATTCTATTCTATTCTATTCTATCCTATCCTATCCTATCCTGATTCCATCCCATCCCATCCTATCCTATTCCATCCCATCCCATTCTCCCCCAGCCTATCTCCAGAGGAATTCAAGGCTGATGTCCAAAATTCCGTTTTTCAGTCCTCCGCATACCAGCTTCTCTGCTGGAGATCAGGTTAGGGCTGATTCTGAGCGATAAAACTCACCTGTTTTGTAGGCTCGGCTGATTTCCTGGATGTGCTTGTTGTCGCGCGACGACAGGATCTCTATCAAGCAGGCCTCGTCTGTGCCGGCACCCTGAGCGAAGGAGCAAGAAAGCCTGGTTCTTAGGCAGGAGTTCACCCACCGGCTCTCCCCTTCTCTCCCCATACAGGAAGTCCTCGACGTGCAGCCACAACTCAGCCCCCAACTTGTGTGACATTTGTTAAGTGAGCTTTGCCCCCATTTTACGACTTTCCTTGCCGGCTTCCCCGTTGTCTTTGTTTGTCAGAAGGTCCCAAAAGGAGATCGCATGACTCCCGGGACGCTGCGACCTTCATCCATATGAGCCAGTGGCCAAGCGTCTGAATTCTGGTGACTCTGGGGGAGGCTACAAGGGTCACAAGTCCCCTTGTCTCAGTGCCTTCATAACTTCAAGCAGTCACAAACAGTCTGTCTGCCTGTGTCTCTGCCTGTCTCTCTGCCTGTGTCTCTGCCTGTGTCTCTGCCTGCCTGCCTGCTTGCCTGCCTGCCTGCCTGCCTGCCTGCCTGCCTGCCTATCTATCTATCTATCTATCTATCTATCTATCTATCTATCTATCTATCTATCTATCTATCTATATCTATCATCTGTCTTTCTTTCTTTCTTTCTTTCTTTCTCTATCTATCTATCTATCTATCTATCTATCTATCTATCTATCTTTCTATCTATCTATCTATCTTTCTATCTGTCTGTCTATCTTTCTATCTTTCTATCTTTCTATCTTTCTATCTTTCTATCTATCTCTATCTTTCTTTCAATCTATCTATCTCTATGTTTCTTTCTTTCTATCTATCTATCATCTCTGTCTGTCTGTCTGTCTATCTGTTATCTATCCATCCATCCATCTGTCTATCTATCTATTATCCATCCATCCATCCACCCATCCATCCATCCGTCTGTCCATCCGTCTGTCCATCTGCCCTCCCATCCGTCCGTCCATCCATCCATCCATCCATCCATCCATCCATCCATCCATCCATCCATCCATCCATCCATCCATCCATCTATCTCTCTATCTATCTATCTATCCAGTGCTTTTTTTGAAGAAAAGAAAGGTGCCAGAACTCACACACATCATACAACCCACCTTGCCTACCCTACAAGGTTCCATCCAAAAAAGGTGCCTGAACTCCGTTCTGGCCATTCTATGAAAAAAAAAGCCCTGCATCTATCTATCTATCTATCTATCTATCTATCTATCTATCTATCTATCTATCTATCTATCTATCTATCTATCTATCTATCTATCTATCTATCTATCTATCTATCTATCTATCTATCATCTATTATCAATATTACCTATCTATCCATCCATCCATCCATCTATCCATCCTCTATATATTTCTATGTATTTCTGTCATATTTATTTCTATTATCTATCTACCTGTATCTCTCTGTCTCCCTCCCTCTCTCTCTCTACACACACACACACACACACACACACACACACAAACATACATACACACCATTAGGAATGCACACAACAGATGAGATCAAATCATAGTGTATTCAAAACACTCCACTTTGTGTTCAAAATAGTAGCTTTGCTTTTGTGATGGGACATTTCTTAGCCGACACAGGGCATTTAAAATGCGAAACTACGATTCCAGTGTTTTGCACCTCATTTGCACAGTACTTTCAGTAACCTGACAGGGATGTGTGACCGATGCAGAGAAGTTAAGCCAAACCATGACTGAATGAATGCAAGGCCTTTCTGCTGAAAGTCAGCAAAAAAGCCAAGAGAAAAATATTATTTTGAGGATAAGTTTGGAAGGAGACAGGAAAGAAAGACAAAGGTTAAAAAGGACAACGCGCTGATAGAGGCATCGCTTTCTTTTGGATACAAACCTTGATAGCCTCTTTGATTTCATGAATATCAAACCGGACAGGCGTTTTCATCATTGCCAAAATCGTCTTCTCAAAGTTTCCGGAGAGTTCTGACTTCAGGTCCTTGATCAAATCCTAATCAGTTCAAAAACAGAGAAGGAAGCGTGGTTGGGAACTGTACCTTAATTAATGACATTTAGCAGAAGCAAACTCCAAATTTATCCATTTCTATGGCAAATATTTATATTTCAAGGATATGAAAGCTCAGAGACAAGAGTCCTACACAACAAGGGTGTCAACAGTTCCACTCAATACATTCAGGCAAATAAAGACTCCTGGGCCATTTTTTTTTCTTTTGTTGCCAAGAGCATAATTTACTGAGCTGACATGGATACGTACGTAGCGAAGCCAATTCTAATGTTTTTGTGCGCAAATAGCATTACTAAACATTCCCCTTTTCCCTGGCCTTCCCATTGTCACAATCAATTATGTTCAGTTTGTTTGGGGAACAGACTCTGGTGGACTTTCCCTGGAGAGTTTTTCCTTGAAAGACGTTTCGCTTCTCATCCGTTTCTTCAGCTCTGACCGGATGGTGGGGAATGGAAGGATTTATCCTCCTTGCAGACAACTGGCCATTTGCCTTTTTTTTTGAGAGTAGTTGAGGCCACCTGGAGGGTTACCTGTGTCCTAAGGGTCACCTGAGCGGTGCATATGTGTGTGGAGCCATCTTGGCTACAGGATGTTTTCTGCCCTGGGTCCCTTCACCATTGAAGACAAGTGCAGGCGGTTGGGGATCAGGCTGTGTTGTCTGCATGCAGACTGGGAATCTCCATAGACATTTAGCTATCCACTTTGGGATGAACACCCTTCAAATGGTGCCAGAGGATGAACAGATTCCCAGAAACATTGCACAGTACAGGAACCATTTGCACTTCAGTTTGAGATGCAGACAACACAGACTCATCCCCAACAGAAGTGGGCAATTTCTGTGGACTGGGAATCACACTATCCACCTCAGCTCATTTCTCAGACTCTGGGCAGGATCAGGGTAGAAAAGTGGACAGGGATGGAGCAGGAAAGTTCCTGTTCCTCACTGCTACACTTGTTAATGGAGATGCTACTTTGGCTACTAATATTAGCAGTATGTCAGCATCTTTATGAGAATTATAGATTAACCTTTGTAATGTGCTAACCCCTTACGTTTCTTGGGACCTTCTGAAATTGCCTGAACCATTTGATGTATATCTGTTGAGTTCACATGCACACAACAGTGGTAAGGTGATCCTTCACGACCTTAAACATCCTGAGCAAAACTGAAAATGTGACTTGGTAGACCACTGTTACAAGTGGCATCATTTCAACAGTCCACCACTGGATATTCCCTTCAGCAAACTGGATGACATGTTCTACACCAGCTACAGGTTCTGGACCAAGCAAAAGGACAGCTGTAGAGAGTAGCTTGCTTGCTTCACTTGAGCTTCAGCTGCTCTCTCTCCTTCTTCTCTGCCCGTTTTTATACCTGTGTTTCCGATTTGCATTCTAACCAGATCTGAACGCTTAATTTGTCAAGGTCAAGCAAAGCTGACTAGATGCTGCCACCTAGCTGGATGCAAATACAGGCCCTAAGTAGGAAAAAGAGCAGTAGAGTAATGATATTATGGGTCTCACCTTCCCATAAGCTGTTTTGAACGAGAGTATAATCTGCTGTCGTTGCTTGTTCGAGCGACTTCCAAGGCAGTTGATGATGGCCTGTTCATCGGTTCCTAAACAGGAAGATAACCTATTTAGTTCTTAAGCTTCATCCAAGTGTATCGGTTGGAGAAACCAAGGGCAGAGAGTGCTGGATCTCCATAATGAAAAGAAAAGAGGTGAGACGTTGATTACTCACCAAACCCTTTCATAGCTTTCCTCAACACTTCTGCATCCCTCAAAGGATCAAATGATGGCGCATCATGGACTGTGCCTCGCTTTCCAGACTGTAGTAATGCAAGGAAAAACAAATGTTTCTCATCCCACAGCCAATTTTTGACAACTAAACTATATCTTGCTATTCAAGGCAGAAGAGATCAATTAATCATACACTTGAGGAACTAAAGGTAGGGCTAGGGGTGACATGATAGCTATCTTCCAATATTTGAGGGGCTGCCCCAAAGAAGAGGGAGTCAAGCTATTCCCCAAAGCGCCTGAAGGCAGGACAAGAAGCAACGGATGTAAACTAATCAAAGAGAGAAGCAACCTAGAACTAAGGAGAAATTTCATGACTATGAGAACAATTAATCAGAGGAACGGCTCACCTCCAGAAATTGTGGGTACTCCAACACTGGAGAGTTTTAAGAAGAGATTGGAGGGCAATTTGTCCAGAATGGAATAGGGTTCCCTGCTTGAGCAGGGGGTTGGACTTGAAGACCTACAAGATCTCTTCCAACTCTGCTATTCTGTATTCTGTAGGTTTGGCTTATTATGACCAGCTAGTTGATCATTTGTACAGTTCTCATCTTTATCATGATAAAAACAAGAGATGAGCCCAACTCAACCTCCTAGATAGGCAGAAACCCATTGTCCTTGACTTAGGCTGGGAATCGTTCCACGTTGCAGCAAACGGATCCCTGGTGGCCAAAAGGTTGCAGACCTCTGTTTTACAGAACTTCAGAGCCTTGAAGAATCCTTGATTTTGAGCTCACTAGTCCAACAGTGGACATAAGATTTAACATCCGCCCTCTTTCCCCTTCCTACTAAAAGGAGAATGTCATAATATACACAGAAAGGTCCTTACGGCTCCAGGGGTGATGGTGGGCACGGAAGAACCCGGGTAGGATGGCATCGAAGGATTAACAGCTGGACCGGATGGATAGGTTGGCATGGGCTGCTGCCCAGGATATGGCACTGGTTGAGGCTGCTGGGCGGCTGCTGGAGGCATCGGGCTACCTGGGTATGCTGGATAGGATGGCATCCCTGTTGGGGGATTTCCTCCGGGAGGTGGAGGGTAGATCCCGTAAGGCTGCTGACCCTGTGGTGGTGGTTGTCCGAACCCCCCTGGCGCTGTAGGAGGGTAGCCTCCCGGAGCTGAAGGATACATTCCCTGTGGCGCATTGGCACCAGCAAACATGGCACTCATATTGGAAGCCTAAAAGAAAAACATCAGCAGGTATTCAAAGAAGGAAGACAACTTAACAGGGCCAGCAAACCTCTCCACCATGTGGTCAAGAGCACAACGCTGTCTGCATATAGTAGGAAAGGAGGGGAAAAGGGAGGAGATGAAAGTTTTCGTTTCTCTTGATTTTATTGTGTGGAGAAGCTGTCTGGGTGACTCTCCACACAAGCGTCTATGGAGGTTCTCACTCCTCCGGATCATGGCTGTCCCAGGTCATGGTGTTTTTCCAAAAGGCAACGGTGGGTTTCCCCCCACCCTCCCCTTGAAGACATTTTGCTTCTCTTCCATTCTCACTGAAGAAGCATCTTGGAGGAGAAGCGAAAAAACACACACAAAGAAAAGCCTTTTGAAATAAAGCGCCCTTTGAGATCGCCACACCAACACAGCCCCCAGTTGTTAAGAAGCTGGACTAGAACTGGGGCCAGCCAACCCAGCCCAAGCTCAGTAATGGAAGCTCAGACTTGGGCCCGTCTCTCCCACCCCAACCAATGTCAAGGGGCTGTTGGTATGAGGATAATATGAAAGGAGGCTCCAATATATATCCTTTTTAACTTCTAGAGCAGGGCCCCCCAACCTCTGGTCTGCAGACAAGTACCGGGCCTTGGCTAGTTAGGAACCGGGCCACCCAGCTGGAGGCATGCGGCGAGTCTGCAGGGGTCTACGAAGGGGTGGCAGAGTGGCAAGACAGAAGCCATATTGCTCAGTGCCAAGGTTATTCAACAGCTGCGCTTGCAACTAGCCTGCTACATCTGAGGTACTCAGCCTTCCTCCTCGTCCTCCTGCTACTTTTTCTTCATCCTCCTCTTCTTCCTCACTTTCCTCCTCTCTCCCTCCCAGCACCCCAGCTGGGCCTCGTGCTTCCTTTGTGCAAGTCTCCAAGTTTGCAAGGCAAGCACGCGCCAGCTCAGCTTGCAATGGGGGGGAGGGCTTCACCAAAACCTCGTGGGAGGGGAATCACTCCCCCCCACAAGGTATGTGTTTGTGAGGGTGCTTTCTCAGGGTGCAAATAGGGGCAGGGAGTAGCTACCTTTTCGCTTTAAGCGCCGCGTCTTCAAGGGAATCTCTCTCTCGTTTGCACCTTTTCTAAGACCGCTGAGTTTTTTTTGCTTTTGTTTTGATGCTGCTCCAGGGGCCTCGTGTTTGGGCAATTTCCTGCCTACTTTTCCTGGTTTAATTTGGTGTGTGTGTGTGTGTGTGTTTGTGTGTGTTCGTGCTCCTTTCTTTGTGCAGATCTCAAGCTTGCAAGAGAAGAGCCAAGTTTTGCATTAAGAGATTGGATCGTCTCTGTGGGTGGGTTTGTCAGTTGGAACTTTGACATGATGACCACAACAATGATAGGACTATCATAATATCCACTTGCAAAGTTGCAGGCAACTCTCAGATGGTAGGAAAAAGCATTTTCTGAACTTCTTGATTACTATCTAGACCAGCGGTTCTCAACCTGTGGGTTGCGACCCCATTTGGGGTCGAACGACTGTTTCACGGGGGTCGCCAAACACCACAGTCCGCCATTTTCCCCCTTTTTTCCCCCCAATTTTTTTCCCATTTCCCCTCGGCCGTCGCGCGTGCACTGCGCATGCGCGATTCGGCCCATCGTGCCGCAAATGCATGGTTTGGCCCGTCGCGCGCGCGCTGCACATGCGCAGTTAGGCCCGTCGTGCCGCGCATGCGCAGTTAGGCCCATCGCGCACGCACCGCGCATGCACAGTTCAACCCGTCACGCCACGCATGCGCGGTTTGGTCCATCACGTTGCGCATGGGCGGTGCAGGTGGGGTCTCGGCCTGAAAAAGGTTGAGAACCGCTGATCTAGACGTCTAACCCAGTTAGACAACTAGATTAGTATCTGTCTTCTTCTTCTTCTTCTTCTTCTTCTTCTCCTCCTCCTCCTCCTCCTCCTCCTCCTTCATCATCATCATGTGGGCAGCAAGAGTTTTCCAGCAGTTTTGATTATTCACAGCATCTTTGGCATCGTCCCAAGGGACATTAATAATCTTAAGATCTCCCTTAAATGTTTGGTGCCAAATGTTCAGGTTACAGTCCAGATATAACAGTCCTAACAATGGCCAAATTCCAGGATCTAGGCATATCACGCCTATTTATTAGATTTAGAGGTTGCCTAAGTCCGTAAGAGGATAGAGAAAAAGAGAGGGCAAAACTGGGGGAATCACAATTTCCACAATTTGCTTCAGATGAAACACTAAGAAACTTCAGTTTCAAACTGGAGTTACTCACCATGCCTGCCATATAATCTGGATTGAACTGACTAGCATAGTTTCCAACATTTTCTAACCCAATTGGAGGAGGGTTCGCGGGGGGATAGCTGGGGGCACCCCAGGGATTACTGCCTGGAAGTCAAAGCACACAAATTAGTGAAAACAGACAACCTAGCTGAATATTAGGTGAGGCACTGAAACGATGCTAGCCCAAACAGCTGTTCTGATACCTGTTCATGAAACTAGGTATAGTCCTTCTTCGCTAATTATTTACGTTTTGCTCTGAGTTGTTCCTTTCCTCAAGGGTAAATAACTGGTGTCAGAGATGCTAAAAACATATAGAATACAGTAGTACTCTTAGCAAAGAAACTCACGGTACTAAATTCTTGAATGAAGAGGATTAGCTCAAGCTTTCTCCCTGAAGACCTACAAAGAAGACGTTGTGTCTGCTCCATCACTGGAAGTTTTTAAGAAGATTGAATAGTCCTTGATCTAAGAAATGGTACAGGGTCTCCAGCTTCAGCATTTTGGACTAGGAGACCTCCATGGTCCCTTTCAACTCGGTTATTCTGTATTTTATTTTTTGTCAGGCCTAAGCCAAGTTCCAATCGAATCCAGAACTTCATTTGCTTAGACTAATAGACTGAATCTTGCCAGACTAAAGCTATAACATTCTAATTTAAAGGACAATTAACCAGTGGGACAGAAGTTGCCTCCAGAAATCGTGGGCGCTCCATCACTGGAGGTTTTTAAGAAGAGACTGGACCGTCACTTATCTGAAAGGGTATAGGTTCTCCTGCTTGAACAGGGGGATGGACTAGAAGACCTCCAAGGTCCCTTCCCTCTTCCCTTCCCTTCCCTTCCCTTCCCTTCCCTTCCCTTCTCTTCTCTTCTCTTCTCTTCTCTTCTCTTCTCTTCTCTTCTCTTCTCTTCTCTTCTCTTCTCTTCTCTTCTTTCTTATTCTATTCTATTCTATTCTATTCTATTCTATTCTATTCTATTCTATTCTATTCTATTCTATTCTATTCTATTCTATTCTATTCCATTCCATTCCATTCCATTCCATTCCATTTTCTATTCTATTCTATTCTATTCTATTCTATTCTATTCTATTCTATTCTATTCTATTCTATTCCATTCCATTCCATTCCATTCCATTTTCTATTCTATTCTATTCTATTCTATTCTATTCTATTCTATTCTATTCTATTCTATTCTATTCTATTCTATTCTATTCTATTCTATTCTATTCTATTCTATTCATTCTTATTCTGTTCTGTTCTACTCTACTCTACTCTACTCTACTCTATTCCCCATTCAGTTCAGGACTGCAGTCTCTTATCTTGTGCTCTTCTTTGGGAATCCATGGTGCTACTGATGACATTCAATCACATCTTTTCTGCACCCATTATTCCCTTTATCTATCTCTTTTGTTATGGGTCAATTGCCATCCAACTGTTCTAACAACCAGATCTTAAATAAATTAAAAAACAAAACTAACTTACCTGGAGCAGCAGGTGGATAACCGCTTGCTGGGGGATAACCACCCGCAGGTGGATACCCACTCGCAGGTGGATACCCTGGATAACTCATGTTAGAAATCTGGAAGACAAAACCCCACAAATATACTTGCTTAATAGATGATGTTAAAGTCATCTTAAAATTAAGCTCAGTTCTTGGATGACCTTATGATCAGGTCCATGAAGTTTTCTTGATAATAATATAGAATGTTACTCCCTGCATGTACAGTAGATCGGTGTTTCTCAAACATGATAATTTTAGGATGTGTGAACTGCAACTCCCAAACTTGTCCACCCAGCATGTTGGCTGGGAAATTCTGGGAGTTGAAGTCCACAGGTCTTAAAGTTGCTAAGAGTGATAAACACTGGTGGTGTAGATTATGTAATTACTTATGTCCAACTCTCAGCTGCTCAGAGTAGCTAAGAGTTGGACAGCACATATATTTATCTGGGCCCTCTGCAGTCGGGGTTCAGGCCCGGCTACAGCACCGAAACTGCTTTGGTCACTCTGATGGATGATCTCTGGCGAGCCCGCGATAGAGGCCAGTCCTCTGTCCTGGTGCTTCTTGACCTCTCAGTGGCGTTCGATACCATTGACCACGGTATCCTTCTGCTCCGGCTGGAGGGATTGGGAGTGGGGGACACCGTATTGCGGTGGTTCTCCTCCTATCTCACTGGTCGGTCGCAGTCGGTGTTTGTGGGGGATCGAAGATCCACCTCTAGGTTACTCCCATGTGGGGTGCCTCAGGGGTCGGTTCTCTCCCCCCTACTTTTTAACATTTACATGAAGCCACTGGGTGAGATCATCCACTGCCACGGAGTGAGATACCATCAGTACGCTGATGATACTCGGCTGTACATTTCCACTCCTGGCCATATCAGTGAAGCGGTTGAGGTGATGTGCCGGTGTCTGGAGGCTGTGAGGGTTTGGATGGGTGTTAACAGATTAAGGCTCAACCCCGATAAGACAGAGTGGCTGTGGGTGATGCCTCCCAAGGACACTTCTATCTGTCCTTCGATTACCCTGGGGGGTGAATCTATAAACCCCTCAGAGAAGGTTCGCAACTTGGGAGTCCTCCTCGATCCACAGCTGACATTGGATCATCATTTGTCGGCAGTGGCGAGGGGGGCATTTGCCCAGGTTCGCCTGGTGCACCAGTTGCGTCCTTACTTGGATCGGGAGTCACTCCTCACAGTCACACATGCCCTTGTCACCTCGAGGATCGACTACTGCAACGCTCTCTACATGGGGCTACCCTTGAAGAGTTTTCAGAGACTACAATTAGTGCAAAATGCAGCTGCGCGAGCAGTTGTGGGTCTTCCTCGTTGTGCCCACATTTCATCAACTCTCCGCACGCTGCATTGGTTGCCTATTGGTCTCCGAGCCCAATTCAAGGTGTTGGTTATTACCTATAAAGCCCTTCATGGCTTGGGACCAGGATACTTACGGGACTGCCTTCTGCCACATACTTCCCTACGACCGGTGAGAGCACACAGGGTTGGCCTCCTCCGGGTCCCGTCAACGAAACAATGTCGTCTGGCGGGCCCTAGGAGGAGGGCTTTCTCTGTTGTGGCACCCGCCCTCTGGAACCAACTACCTCCTGAAGTCCGCGTTTCTCCGACTCTCCCGGCCTTCCGAAAGAATTTAAAAACCTACCTCTGCCGGCAGGCCTGGGGATGATTGTTGATTGTGGTGTGATTGATGAGTATGTATGGGGTTTGTATTTTTAATGTTGTTCGGATTTGTTGCAATTGTTTATATATATGTGTTGTGAGCCGCTCCGAGTCTTCGGAGAGGAGCGGCATACAAATCCGAATAAATAAATAAATAAATTTAATAACAGTGAATAGTAATAAAAATAATAATAATGACATTATATTCTACTATACCCAGCATCTCCTGAGTAAAGTCTGAATATTCCAGAGGCAACGTAAAAACATCTCTTTTTTCCAAGAATGGATTCTTAAGACCAAGAGATAAATCCAAGAACTTTTATATCCTGCTTAGGGAATTCAAACATTTTAAAATACGCCATGGGAAATACACATTGATACATGACTGTAAAGAGGATATGCAGCAATTTTAGGTCTATTAAAAAATCTTTCTGTACACTGTAGGCATATATTTAACCTGAAATAGATATGCCTACCACAGTTATGAATTACATGTGTGTATAATATATATTTCCTCCTCAGCATACAAAGTATTCTAAACATCCACGTTGCCATCTGGTAAACTCCTTCAGCAAACATTGATTCAGTTTTGTTGACAGCGTCATTTTTATTCTCGTTAAACAAAGTTTCCTTTCTAATAGGCAGAGAAAAAGTCAAGTCACTTTGCTATTTTTCCCCCCAGAGCTATAGGTTTATAAAAATTATTCTGCTTTTCAAAGATTTATATAAAGATAGTCCTTGACCTACGATCACAATGGAACTTCCTGTGCTATGAGACCAGAATCAAATGCCTGTTATTAAAGAGGAACAAGGAACATGAAAGATTAACCATGCGGGTACTTAGCAGATAGCAAAATGTGTTGATTTAATTTGGTTATTTATTTATATTTCCTGTGTCTTGCCCTCCCCCCCCCCCGTCCCCATCTCCATCAAGAGGAGACACCTGAATTTGAATGAATTATACTTACTGAGCTATAATCAGCATCAGCTTTCTAATATTTGGTTGGATTCAAGAACTATATGAACATTGTAGCTTCAGTTAATTTTTGTCACAAAATAACATTCATTTTGTCATGAAAGCAGTTATGGATAGTTAAGATTAGAAGAAAAAAAAGAAGAACTCAGCAAAACAGCTAGACCTATTTTACACATTTAGAAAGGAGATGCCCCCAGAAATCATGGGCGCTCCACCACTGGAGATTTTTTAAAAAGAGGCTAGACAGTCACTTGTCTGAGACGGTATAGGTTCTCTTGCTTGAGCAGGGGGCTGGACTAGAAGACCTCCAAGGTCCCTTCCAGCTCTATTTTATTCGAGATTTAGTGAAAAATGATGGGCACTATGCCATGGTTTCTTTTAACTTAACTCCAATATAGATGTTTTCACTATTTAAGGCTACCATTATGAGCTGTAAATATTCTGGGTGAACACTAGATGGCAGCCAAGGATTTCCTTCACCTAGTGGTGATGCAGAATATTGCAGGTGAGACACAGGTATGTATGGAAAACCTGCTTATTTTCTCCAGGTGCGTTCTATCAGCAACACCTAGGATTCCCCACCAGTTCAATCTTCAATCTTGAAATTGTATTGCCAACACATCTGGAGAAGATCTGGTTTGTAATATTAAGTACGATGCAGCATTACAAGCCTGCTGTTTGCTACTACGCCAAATTCATGATTTCCCCAACCAAAGAGGGTCACAATTTGGGAGGAGAATGCAAGGCAGTGATTTGATAACCTCACATGAGAGATTCAAGAAGATAAGAACATAAGAAGAGCCATGCTGAATCAGGCCAAAGCCCATCGAGTCCAGCCTTCTGTGTCACACAGTGGCCCACCAATTGTACATGGGGATCTTGAGCAGAAAGAGAAGGCAAAACCCTCCCTTTCCCTTGACCCCCAACAAATGGGACTCAAGGGAATCCTGCCTGCCTCAACCAACATAGAGGCGGCACATGGACATCCGTTTTAATAACCACTGATACACTTGGCATCCATGAATCTGTCTGACCCTGCCTTGAAGCTGTCAAGGCTGACAGCTGTCACGACCTCTTCTGGAAGTGAATTCCATAAACCGACGACCCTCTGGGTGAAGAAATATTTCCCTTTATTTGTCCTCACTTTCTTACCTATGAGCTTTAGGGAGTGCCCCCTTGTCCTAGTATTGTGTGATAGAGAAAATAATTTTTCTCTATCCACCTTTTCTATCCCATGCATGATTTTATACACTTCGATCAAGTCACCCCTTAAACGTCGTCTTTCAAGTTCTGTTATTTGTTGGCTTGAGGGCTACAGATGATTTAATGAATGCCTTTAGCATGTGAGATAGAAATAAACAACGACTGATTGATCTCTGAAACTAGCTGAAGTTCCTCTTTCCTTTTCCAGCTCAGATCTGGTTTTTTACAGCATCAGGGCGCAAATAATGTCTGAGTCAACGTCCAGCAGAAGCACAATCATCCATCTCCTCTTATTTTTTTCACACTAACCAAGCCTCATGAATGCTTTCTGGGTGTGTCCTCTGCAAGTAACACTACCTGGGCTGTTCAAACACAGGTCTTAAGCCTTTTGCCTCTCAGCTGGTGGAAAGCAAAAGGGGAAAAGAGAGGGGAAAAAAGAGAAAGGGAAAAAAAGAAATTGTCATCAACAGGATGCTAAAACGGAATTTGAAAGCTCAGCTCTTTCCAGAGCCCAAGAATAATTTCCACTTCTAGCAACAGTTAAGGGAAAACAAGAGGGGGGGGAGAAATTAAATTCTCACCACCTCTTTTCTTGCCCTGTTCCCAATTTAAAACACAAAATATCTGATGCTGCAAGGACAACTCGGACAGCAGCACCAAATTGGCAAGCCAGGAAGGCAATGTTGATGTGCAGATGGTAATTTACTACAGATTTGCTAAGCGTCTTGCTCCAGGGCTAAAACGAAGGAGCAGAGTGCTCGTTCTCCTTCCTTGCAGACATCTGTCATCACAAGACATTCTGTAGCGCCAACAAACCGGGTCGGTGGCTGGCTTACACCATAAGAAAGAAGCAGAAAGCCCGCATAATTGAAAAGATAGAGTACAAAGGCAAGGAAGAATTCAAACAGGAAACCATCAAGAAAGCTTTCACTGAATTCTACTCAAAGCTATACGCCGAGGAGAAGATACAGGACAAAGAGATAGAAAAGTTTCTACAAAACGAACAACTAATGGTACTCACCGATACACAACGAGATGCCCTGAACGCCTCAATCACGAAGGAGGAAATACACTCAGCGATCAAACAACTGAAAAAAGGAAAATCACCCGGGACGGATGGGATAACGGCTACCTATTACAAGCATCTCCAAGAGGAAATGATAGAACCCCTCAGAAAGCTATTTGTCAACATACAAGAAGGAGGCCAAGTCCCACCCTCCTGGAAAACAGCCTACATTTCTCTAATCCCCAAAGAGGGAAAAGATAATGCACAGTCGGCAAACTATAGGCCCATCTCACTATTGAACACAGACTACAAAATCTTCACAAAAGTTCTGGCCAACAGATTAATGACTGTATTACAAAAAATAATTCACCCGGATCAAACGGGGTTTATACAAGGACGTCAGATGAAAACCAACGTGAGACAGCTGTTGTACATAATAGAGTATTTGGAAAGGCACAACCAGGTACCCGCTACTCTCATGTTTGTGGACGCAGAGAAAGCCTTTGACAGATTGAATTGGCCGTTCCTGACGAACCTGGCCCGGGGGATGAAAATGGGAAAGCAGTTCCTCAACTCCATACTGGCAATTTACCAGAAACAAACAGGCCAGATCATTGTGAATGATGAACTAACAGACCCATTCAACATAGAAAGAGGCACGAGACAGGGCTGCCTGCTGTCACCCCTGCTATTTGTCTTAACGATGGAGATTCTGCTGAACAAGATAAGAGCAGCAGAGGACATAAAGGGCATACAGATTGGACAACAGGACTACAGACTGTGTGCCTTTGCAGACGACCTGCTGGTGACAGTATCGCAACCAGTACAATCAGCAATGAATTTGATGGAGATAATGAAAGACTATGGCAAGGTATCAGGTTTTAAAGTTGTTATATCAAAAACGAAGATGCTAGTTAAAAATCTAGACAACAAAGCAAAACAGGACTTGGAAAGAATAACGGGTTGTGAAATAGTTAAGAAAGTTAAATACTTGGGAGTGGAGATAGAAACAACGAATGCGAAATTATACAAAAATAACTACGAGGTGCTGTGGAACAAGATACAAGCAGATCTGGAAAGGTGGAAAACACTACGACTGTCCTTGCTGGGCAGGATAGCAGCAGTAAAGATGAACGTCTTGCCAAGATTTCTATTCCTCTTTCAAATGCTACCCATACTCAAAAAGGATGTGGACTTGGACAATTGGCAGAAGGGCATCAACAGATTTATTTGGGACGACAAGAGACCGAGGGTGAAACTAAAAATCATCCAGGACACGAGGAAGAGAGGGGGACTAAAAATGCCTAATCTAAAGCTATACTACTATGCAGCGACGTTGGTGGCGGTGAGTGACTGGATCAACATGACAAATGATAGAATTCTGAATGTTGAGGGACATGGTCTACTATTCGGCTGGCACGCATACTTGGTATACGACAAAAAGGCAGACAGGAACTTCAAGGAGAACCCACTACGAATCCCATTGTTGTGGGTCTGGAGGAAATATAAATACCTTCTACACGATAAGATCCCCATCTGGACGATCCCTGGACACGCAATAGGGGATGTAAACATAACCCAAGAGCAGGGAGTAGTGCCCTACAGTAAACTGGTACTGGAAGAAGAAAATGGGTTCTCCTTAAAGTCACAAACAACGCTAGCAGATGAAGGAATAGGAGGTACCTGGCTATCATACCTACAACTGCAGTCAAGGTGGCATAAAGACAAGAAGAAGGGCTTATCCCAGACTGACGAGACTTTAATTGAACAGATTAGAGAGCAGGGGATCATGCATATCAAACGAGTGTACAGTGTACTAATAGAAATTGACTCTGAAACGGTGCTAGTCAAGAACTGTATGGTAAAGTGGGAACAAGACTTTGGACATCCGATCACGATGGAAACGTGGGAGGAAATCTGGGTGAGAAATGTAGAATTCACGAAAGCGCAACAGCTAAGAGAAAACTTCTACAAGATGTTCTACAGGTGGCATCTAGACCCGAAAAAACTATCATACATCTATCCAGATACCCAGCCCAAGTGCTGGAGGTGTGGCGATGGGGAGGCTACATACTTCCACGTTTGGTGGACATGCAGAAAAATCAAAGCCTTCTGGAGGAAGATATGGTAGACACTCCAAACTATATTCAAAAAGCGTATTGAATTTCTACCTCAGGTTTTTTTGTTAGGGATCATAAAAGATTGCACTACCTCAGAGACGAGCTTATTTCTGAACTTGATCACAGCAGCCAGATTGTTGGTGGGACAATACTGGAAGAATCCAGAAATACCACCTATGGAAGAATGGACTTTGAAAGTAATAAATTTGGCGGAAATGGCGAAAATATCGGCATATTTGAAAGATCGCTCAAATGAACAATATTTGACAGACTGGAAACAGTGGATAGACTATATACAAGAGAAACACCAATCAAACAAAATGTATCTGGCGTATAGTTGAAGCTCGACGTGAAGAGTGAAGAATGTTCACCAAACCAGACGTTTACAAAGACTAATACCTAATGTTGTATTTTATGTTATATGATGATTGCCTCTTAATATGATCTTATGCTTAATGTTGTTTGCTTTAATATTGAAAAAGCGGATTGAATTTCTAACTCAGGTTATTGAATTTCTACCTCAGGATCTTTTGTTAGGGATTATAAAAGATTGCACTATTACTGAGACGAAGTTAATTCTGAAGCGCGAATGAACAATATGTGATAGACTAGATATAGTAGATAGACCATATACAAGAGCTGTATTTTCAGGTCTTATGAGGACAGCAGCCCAGGTTTAATGTTGACTGCTTTAATATTGGAAAAGCGTACTGAATTTCTACCTCAGGATACTGAATTTCTACCTCAGGATCTTTTGCTAGGGATCATAAAGGATTGCACTACTACTGAGACGAATTCACTTCTGAAGCTCGAATGAACAATATGTGATAGACTAGAAACAGTAGTTAGAACATATATAAGAGGAATGTTTACTAAACCAGACGCTCACAAAGACTAATCCTTAGTGTTGTATTGCAGGTTATATGATGATTGCTTTCTAATATGATCTTATGTTTGATGTTGATTGTTTCAATAAAAGAATTTTTTTACCCCCCCCCCCCAAAAAGAAGGCCTGGAGACATTTCGTTTCAAGCAGACTTCCCAGCAGTTTATGGCCATGCTCAAGTTTGATTCTTGGCCACAGAAATACGATGCAGGTCGACGTACGACCACAACTGACGCAAAGCACTTGTGTAAGTGAGATATGCCCCATTTTACAACTTTTCTTGCCTCAATTGTTAAATGAATCACTGCATTGTTGATAACGGTGTCGTTATTAACCGGCTTCCCTGTTGACTGGGTTTCTTAGAAGGTTGAAAAAAGGGGATCACGTGATCCCGGGACACTGCAGCCGTCATAAATAGGAGCCAGTTGTGAAGCCTCTGAATTTTGATCATGTGGTCCCGGGGACGCTGCAACGGTCGTAAGTGTGAAAAATGGTCCTAAGTCACTTTTTTGTGTGTGCCGTTGTATCTTTGAATAGTCGCAACGCAAATGTTTGTCGGTTGGAGAACACCCGAGATTGACCCTTCTGCTTTCTTCTCGGTCTAGTCATAAACTCAAGGATCTCCCGTTCTAGCCTTCACGAGATCCGATCCTGCCCGGTTCTTCACATCAGCTACAGCCACTGCACAAAACTCACACACAAAGTCTGCAACCTCTTTGCACTGAACTGTTTTGTACCACAAGACTCAAGCAGACAAGAA
>JARGCV010000231.1:390000-520000 GCA_034064705.1 Bothrops alternatus | reverse complement strand
TCTATTCTATTCTATTCTATTCTATTCTATTCTATTCTATACTCTGCATTCTATTCTATTCTATTCTATTCTATTCTATTCTATTCTATTCTATTCTATTCTATTCTATTCTATTCTATTCTATTCTATTCTATTCCACTCCACTCCATCCCATCCCATTCCATTCCATTCCATATTCTATTCCACTCCACTCCACTCCACTCCATTCCATTCCATTCTATATTCTATTCCATTCCATTCCATTCCATTCCATTCCATTCCATTCCATTCCATTCTATTCTATTCTATTCTATTCTATTCTATTCTATTCTATTCTATTCTATTCTATTCTATTCTATTCTATACTCTGCATTCTATTCTATTCTATTCTATTCCTATTCTATTCTATATTCTTCTATTCTATTCTATTCTATTCTATACTCTGCATTCTATTCTATTCTATTCCATTCCATTCCATATTCTATTCCACTCCACTCCACTCCACTCCATTCCATTCCATTCTATATTCTATTCCATTCCATTCCATTCCATTCCATTCCATTCCATTCCATTCTATTCTATTCTATTCTATTCTATTCTATTCTATTCTATTCTATACTCTGCATTCTATTCTATTCTATTCTATTCCTATTCTATTCTATATTCTTCTATTCTATTCTATTCTATTCTATACTCTGCATTCTATTCTATTCTATTCTATTCCTATTCTATTCTATATTCTTCTATTCTATTCTATTCTATTCTATTCTATTCTATACTCTGCATTCTATTCTATTCTATTCTATTCTATTCTATTCTATTCTATTCTATACTCTGCATTCTATTCTATTCTATTCTATTCTATTCTATTCTATTCTATTCTATTCTATTCTATTCTATTCTATTCTATTCTATTCTATTCTATTCTATTCTATTCTATTCCATACTCTGCATTCTATTCTATTCTATTCTATTCTATTCTATTCTATTCTATTCTATTCTATTCTATTCTATTCTATTCTATTCTATTCTATTCTATTCTATTCTATTCTATTCTATTCTATTCTATTCTATTCTATTCTATTCTATTCTATTCTATTCTATTCTATTCCATACTCTGCATTCTATTCTATTCTATTCTATTCTATTCTATTCTATTCTATTCTATTCTCTGCATTCTATTCTATTCTATTCTATTCTATACTCTGCATTCTATTCTATTCTATTCTATTCTACTCTATTCTATTCTATTCTATTCTATTCTATTCTATTCTATTCTATTCTATTCTATTCTATTCTATTCTATACTCTGCATTCTATTCTATTCTATTCTATTCTATTCTATTCTATTCTATTCTATTCTATTCTATTCTATTCTATTCTATTCTATTCTATTCTCTGCATTCTATTCTATTCTATTCTATTCTATTCTATTCTATTCTATTCTATTCTATACTCTGCATTCTATTCTATTCTATTCTATTCTATTCTATTCTATTCTATTCTATTCTATTCTATTCTATTCTATTCTATTCTATTCTATTCTATTCTATTCCTACAAAAGCTTTGCATCAGACACCAGGAAAGCCTTGTGCTCAATGGGGCCAGTGTTATTAACTTGGCTTGTAGACCATAAAAAAAAAACCCTGGGCGATCTTATCTTGGCCTGGCCCTCTGTCTTCCATGAATAGACATGGGGTGAAGGAGGCAGTCCTTGATTGACAACAGTCCACTGAGGGACCGTTCGAAGATACAACGGCCACTGAAAAAAAAGTGACTTATGATCATTTTTCACCTTTAGGACCGAGGCAACATCATCCCCACGGTCACGTGATTTGCACGCGGATGCTTGACAACAACTGACTCCTCTTTGTGACGGCCGTGCAGCGTCCCCGGAGTCACGCGATCCTCTTTGGCGACATTATGACAAAGCAAAAAGTCAAGGGGAGAACTAGATCCACTTAACAACTGTGGGGCTAATTTAATTTAACAACTGCAGCGGTTCACTTAACCAACGCGGCCAGGAAAGTTGTAAAATGGAGCAAAACCCGCTTAACAAATGTTTCTCTTGGCGACATAATGTCTGGGCTCAGTTATGGTCATTAAGGTGAGGACCACCTTGCTATATCAAGCTGCATGAGATAAAGATAATATCAAGTCCCCATAAGCTGCACGCAAACCTTTCTTCCAAGGGACACCCAGGATTAGGAATACATTGGTTTTCCCCTTAATAATTAGCTGGCTTTCCCAACAGGCAATCTCCAAAAATAGCCCCTGGGTAGAGCAGCAGCCGATATCTGGCGTGCAATAAAATGACAGCAAGGGAGTGGATTAGATTCCCCCCTAAACCAGATTTCTGTACAACAAAACTAGCCAAAACAGGAACGAGTCAAAGTCACAACATTATGAAGAGCTACAGAAGATACGCACAAGCAATTCTTTGGTTGGGCCTTCAGTCCCAGAAAGAAACCAGGAAACAAACACACAAACACACCCGTGTACACACACACACACACACACACACACACACAAACTGCAAGAGTTGGACCATCCCCCAGATTCTGAGAAATGTTTTCTGCCTCTCACTATATTATGCCTCCAGGAAAGAAAGAAAGAAAGAGAAAGAGAGAAAGACAGACAGACAGAGAGAGAGAGAGACACAGAGAGAGAGACACAGAGAGACACAGAGAAAGAGAGAAAGACACACACACACACACACACACACACAGAGAGAGAGAGAGAGAGAGAGAGAGAGAGAGAGAGAGAGAGAGAGAGAGAAATATCCCCCCCCCGTTTTCAGATTTTTGACCAAAGTTGGCTAGTTTGCATTTTCCCACATTGGGCAAACTCGACTTTTTGGTGTCCCGTTTAAAAAAACTAAACAAAAACAAAACAAGAAGTTTGGCACAGTTTCCTGCCTGAGCAGGGGGTTGGACTAGATGACCTCCAAGGTCCATTATTATTACTATTACTATTACTACTACTACTACTACTACTACTACTACTACTACTAGGTACTACTACTATTACTACTACTATTATTATTATTATAAAAATAAATAAATCAAAAACCCAACAAGGCAGTTGAGCCTACAAACTCTCGGGGACGGAGGAGAGCTCTCGGGCTGGGGGGAAGGGGGCGCACGTTGGCGACCCTGGCTGGCCCCAGTTCCTGCCAGGCTGCTGTTCGCCCGGGGCTGTTGCAAAAACCTGCCCGGGCAAAGGGCGGCGAGGAGGCTCCGCGCTATTTCTCCACCCAAGGCGGCTGCTGGCAGCGCTCCCGCCTCGCCCAACAGCCATGTTTGCCTGGAGGGGCCGCTGGGCCGGGGTGGGGGAGGGAGGGAGGGAGGGAGAGGAAGGGAGGAACCGCTTGCGCTCCGAAGGCGCCCCGACGCCCAAAGCGGGCTGCGCTGTCCAGGGTCCCCGGGCTTGGCTTGGCTTGGCTCGGCCCCAGCCACCCGCGGCCCTCGCCACCTTGCCTGCCTGCCTGCATGTATGCCTTCCTTCCTTCTTGCTTGCTGTCTCTCTGCCTGCCTGCCTGCCTGTCTTCTTGCCTGCTGTCTGTCTTCCTGCCTGTCGGCTGTCTGTCTGTCCGCCTGCCTATCTTCTTGCTGGTCTGCCTGTCTGTTTGCCTGTCTGTCTGCCTGTCTGTCTTCTTGTCTGTCTGTCTTCTTGTCTGTCTGTCTTCTTGCCTGTCTGTCTCTCTGCCTGCCTGCCTGCCTTCTTGCCTGTCTGTCTGTCTTCTTGCCTCCCTGCCTTCTTGCCTGCCTGTCTGTCTTCTTGCCTGTCTGTCTCTCTGCCTGCCTGCCTGCCTTCTTGCCTGTCTGTCTGTCTTCTTGCCTGTCTGCCTTCTTGCCTGTCTGTCTGTCTGTCTGTCTGCCTGCCTGCCTTCTGGCCTTCTTGCCTGTCTGTGTGTCTTCTTGCCTGTCTGTCTTCTTGCCTGTCTGCCTGTCTGTCCGTCTGCCTGCCTGCCTGCCTGCTTACTTGTCTTCTTGTCTGCCTGTCTGTCTTCTTGCCTTCTTGCCTGCCTCTCCGTCGGCCTGCCTGGCTTCTTGCCTGCCTGCCTGCCTGCCTGCCTGCCTGCCTGCCTGCCAGCCAGGCTCCGGAGTCCCAGCCCCCGATCCCGCCGCCCCTTACCTGGCAAGCGAGGCTCCAGCCGCGGGGTGCCGGACTTGGAAGGAGGGAGGCAGGAGCAGCAGGAGCCGGAGCAGGAGCCGGAGGAGCGGACGCCTCTTCCCGGCCGGGCGCAAAGTCCTTTCCCAGCCTCTGCTCGTTTCCCCCCCCGTCCCTCCCTTCCTTCCTTCCTTCCGGAACGAAAGCGAAGATCGGCGGGGCCCCGAGGCGGAGCCTCTCGCCTCCTCCGCCTTCTTCCCGGCCTGGCGGGGGAAGTCGGCCGCCCCCGCGCGCCCTTCTCGCTCCCTGCGCGAAGAGCCGGCTTGGAGAGCGGAGGAAGGAGCCGAGCCTCCCCGATCCGGGTCTCCCCTCCGCTGGGCGCGGGCATCTGCGCCTGGCCTGGCCTTGGAGAGCCCAAAGCAAAAAGAAAAGGGACAATAGGGCCGTTAGCCCAGTGCCTGGGGGGGGGATCCCCGATGTCCATCTCCCCAAAATGAAGGAGGCTCTTTGTAGGTCATGGTTATTACTATTATTACTATTATTACTACTACTATTATTATTATTATTATTATTATTATTATGAAGAAGAAGAAGAAGAAGAAGAAGAAGAAGAAGAGGAGGAGGAGGAGGAGGAGAAGAAAGAAGAAGAGGAAGAGGAAGAGAAGAAGAAAAAGAGGAAGAGGAGGAGGAGAAGGCGGAGGAGGAGAAGAAAGAAGAAGAGAAGAAGAAGAAAGAAGAAGAAGAAGAAGAAGAAGAAGAAGAAGAAGAAGAAGAAGAAGAAGAAGAAGAAGAAGAAGAAGAAGAAGAAGAAGAAGAAGAAGAAGTTGGAAGGGACCTTGGAGGTCATCAATATTAATAATAATAATAATAATGGTGGTAATAATAATAATAATAATAGTAAAGTTGGAAGGGACCTTGGAGGTCATCTAGTCAAACCCCCTGCTCAGGCAGAAAACTCTATACCACTTTGGACAAATGGCTGTCCAGTCTCTTCTTTTCTTTTTTTTAAATTTTTTTATTGGTTTTTTAATTTTTAACAGAAAAAGAAAAATGCTCAAATCAAATCATAATGTTAAAATAAACAATAAACATAATCACAACATAAATACATATTTCAAAATCATCCATAAACAAAACATAAGTACTTATTTCAATACATCTAATAATAATAACTCAACTGAAAATAATCATAGACCATATTTACCAAACAATTAACATTACTGCTCGGTACCCCCACCACCACATCCCCCTAACCCTAACCTTCCCCCCTCACTTACCAACTAACTACCTACTCTCCTCCCTCCTTCTCTATCTCCCTCCTTCTACTCCACCCAACTATCCCTACTCTTCCCCCTTCTTATCAACTTTCTACTTACATAAGCCTTCACTCCTCCTTCCTCTTTCTATCAGATGTGGTGCCCAGAGGCCACCCGAGCAACCCCTTAATAACAATAATTACATATCCCTGCATCAACCCCATTGCAGTTGAGAAAACATAGTATATAAAATTATAAACCCTCCCTACCCCCCCCCCCTGACTTCCCAGAGTGAGTACAGGGTAAAACAAAAGAAAACCCACTACTTCAAACAAAGTTATTATATAATCCTAACAAGAATTTTAAACTATATACTAAATACAATCTCTACTTAACATTTATTCAGCCTTATCAATTCTAATACATATCTAATCCCTCAATCAGTATCTAATATCAAACCTTAAGTCATTTCAATCCACTAAACAAACAAAACAGATTGCCAAGATTGTTAGATTGATGGTTTAGATATGTAAATGAAAATTAATACTCTTAACAAGATGATTTGGCTGTCCAGTCTCTTCTTAAAAGTCCTTAAAATGTGGGGTCCTTGGTGCTCCTGGAGCTGGCTTGTTTTCTTGCGGACATTTCATGACCTAACTAGGTAACATTATCAGTGTTAGAAGGGAGTGGGAGGTAGGAGACTGGACTGGAGGAAGGAGAGGAGAGGAGGAGGAGGAGGAGGACTGTGGGGTCCTTGGTGCTCTTGGAGCTGGCTTGTTTTCTTCTACGTTTCATTACCCAAACTAGCTAACATCACTAGCACTTACTCTTACCTAGTTTGGGTGACGAAACATCTGCAAGAAAACAAGCCAGCTCCAAGAGCACCAAGGACCCCTGATCTCCCCAAGAAGCCCAGTTAGGTAATTACACTGGTAAAAGGGACATTATTTCCAGAACCAACCTGAAAATAAGGAATTTCCTCAACATCTTTTTTTACATCGTGGTGGTTAATTTTGTTGTGAGTTGCACAGTGACAATAAAGATATTCCATGCCTGCCAACCACATTTAACATGCCCGTTCAATTTCCTTTATTGCATCACCTTCCATTGGATAAAGAATATTTTTCTTCTGGCTTTTAAGCTCCACCGCTCCACACACACACACACACACACACACACACACACACACACACACACACACACAAACACACACACACACACAAACACACACACACGCAGGGAAGCATGCCAGATCTGGGATCTATACAACTTCAGCCTTACTAAGAGAAGAGAATATATATAGCTCTAATAAGTAATATGTATATAGTATGTATGTATGTGTGTATATATATATATTTGTTTTCTGAGGTTTTCGCTGGTGTTTGTATGTAGGTCTTTGGTTATTCAGGTTTTCTCCTGCATAAATTTGGAAGCGTCTTGGCGACGTTTGGATGAAGTCCCATTCGTCATCTTCAGGCTGGTGTTTTTAGCTTCGTGCTTCTAGGAGTTTCTAAAAGCATGAAGCCGAAAACACCAGCCTGAAGATGACGACTGGGACTTCATCGAAATGTCGCCAAGACACTTCCAATTTTACGCGGGAGAAAACCCGAAGAACCAAAGACCTACATACAAACACCTGCGAAAACCTCAGAAAACATATATATATATATATTCGTATATTTGTTTTTGTATACATTTCGTATATATCTAAGCCTTTTCAGCAATGTTCCAACCCCACATAAGGAGTAATTCCTTCCTACATGGTGCCCACCCCATCAGTTTGCAGGCTTCTTTAAAATCCTATGGAGAAAAACACCAGCCATAAAAATACATGAATGAATGTGTTCTATGTATAGTTCCTTCGAACAGTAACTCCTCTATTTGAATCGTCTGACTTAAAACCACACCGTAAAGCAGCTTCTATTTATGAGCCCCCCCCCGCATTTCACCCAAACCAACACTCACTCTTTGTTATTAGCAAACAGCGATTACATAAACATGCATGGCCTTATTATGCGTCATTTTGTAATTGGAGTATCTTTGCGAAGCGAGAGAGGAATTCCCCTTTGGGGAAAGTATGAAACATACCAGGCCATGAAATTTATTTATAGGATAAAGGTATTGGATCTAGCTAGCAAATAAGGTGATCTCTTTTTTTTTTTACATTACAATCCAATCCAATGGATTGATTTTATTTGTTAACATTTCCGTGGCCTTTTAACGCTGTGATTTTCTAATCCCCTTTTGGTTTATTAAATGTAGAGGCCATCCAACTTCACAAGAATCTGGGCTATTGACAGCAGCAAAAGAATAAACAAACAGAGATTTTTCCATGCCTAGAAGAGGACAAAAACATTCCTAAATAACATTCCCAGGGTTTTTTAACAAGTTTTTAAAAAAATAGGCCGGGAGGCATAAAGACAGGAGAGGCGCACACATAGTTCCAGACAATAGACTCAGCATTAAGAACAGGGATGATCACATTTTAAATAGAAGGTTTGCTTTTAAAAATGCAGGCTTTGTTTCTTCTCCTTCCTTACCCATCAGAGAAGAATAAGTGCAGCACTGATTGAAGATGAGCTCCTGGTTTTGTGCATTACTCAAATTAACCGCAGTGAAGAACAGTAAATTCAATTGATATAATTGGCGGGGTTTTTTTTATTGTTGGTCCATTAAGCTCAATTTTCTTCTGTAGTTTCTAATGAACTGATGGGGTTCCCCCCCACACACACACACTTATCTAAAGATACTACAGTAATTTTCTCCGGAAATCAGACTTTCCCTGACCTGGTTGGCTTTTTTTTTTGCAAATCCTTAAAGAGCTGGTTTTGCCAGCTCTATGATGTCCGTGAGTTCTTTTTCTGGTTGTGCTTATTGAACCTTAACTGATCAAAGGGGGGGGGGTGCCCAGGGGAAATGGGAAAGTTAATTGCATTTTTCTGCGCCAAGTCAGCGGTTTCTGCCTGCTCTAATTTGTAATCTGCTTTCTTCTCAGTAAAGTATATTGGGAGGGAAAAATGGACCAGGATGAGCAGGAAAGGGGAAAAAAGATTACTTTCTTTCTCTCTGCTGCTGAAAGTAATTCTGTCTCCATTAAATTACAAAGGTGCTTTTTTTTCTTTTCTTTTTTTTCGTAAATATTTTATTAGTTTTATAATTATAAATTATAAATCAAATTAAATACAACTCAACTTAATACAATCTTTTTCAACTTTCTCCCACACAAAACAAAACATACATTCTTTTAAAAACTTGCGTAAAATAGAATAACTATGGGTGTTGCTCGGCAGCACCCCCTCCACCACATCCCCCTCTTCCTTCCTCCCTATCTCCTACTTCCCTCCCCCTCCCCTCTCTCCCTCCCTCACTCTCCACCCTCCTCTCCTACAACCTTCCTACTTCCCTCCACTCCTTCACTCCTCACTCTCACCCCCTCCAGATGTGGTCCAGAGGTACTGCCCGAGCAACTCCTCTTATATCAATAAATATATCATTCTTATATAATGCAAGTATTACAGTTGAGTACATTATTACACACACCCCCAGCCCACCCACCCCGACTTCCCAAAGTGAATACAGGGTAAAACAAAAGAAAACCCACTAGATTAAACAAAATTATTATATAAATCCTAATAAAAATTTAACTATATGCTAAATACAGTTTCTTAGATTGATATTTCCCTTGAATATAGTCTATCCATTTTTTCCAGTCCAACATAGGTGCTTTTTTTTTCATGAGGCAACTGGACTTTCTTGTTTTTCTTTTGAAAACTTTTCACTTCTCATCCAAGAAGCTTCTTCAGCTCTGACTGGATGATGGGGAAGGGAAGGATTTATACTCCTTGCAGACAGCTGGTCTCATTTGCCTTCTTTTTTTCCCCCCCCAATAAATTTTTATTTTTTAAACCAACAAAACAAGACAAAACAAAACATAACACACATACACACACAGTGTGTACTCCTCCTTTTTTTTAACAGCAATTTCGTAACGGTAATCTTCTATTATTTACATTCCCCCCCCTTTATTCTTCTTTAGATATTTGTCTTTGTTGTCCCGTTGTTTCTTGTTTGCATTTTTCTTCCTTCATACTATACTTCATACTAAAAATAATACATATTATTATTACCATGCATTATTATACACATGTTTTCCACTTTTGACCTTTCCACATTTATTCTCCTCTATTATTTCTAGTCTCCAACCAGTCGTACCACTTGTTCCATATGAAATGTGCCTTCCTTTTCTTTTCTCTCTTTTGTTAATTTTCCCATCTCAGGACAGTCCAGGATTTTCCTTATCACTTCTTCCTTCTTCAGCAGCGGTTCTCAACCTGTGGGTCACGACCCCATTTGGGGTCGAATGACCATTTCACAGGGGTCGCCAAACAACGCAGTCCGCCATTTTTTCCCCTTTTCCCCTCGGCCGGCGCAGGGGGCAGCACCGCGCATGCGCGATGCGGGCCGTCGCACCGTGCATGCGTGGTGCGGGTCGGGGTCGCGCCGCGCATGTGCGGCGCAGGTCAGGGTCGCGGCCTGAAAAAGGTTGAGAACCGCTGTTTTAGAGATTCACGGAGGCCATTTAGAGGGTTATCTATGCACTCAAGGTCACCTGAGCAGGTGCAAATGGGCATGGAGCCTTCTTGGAACTGCTGAAAGGATTTGTGTTGTAGGCCCGAAAGACCAATGGCTCCTTGAAAAAGCACCTCTGGGACAACCGGGATCTGGATGGCAGAATCTCCATGGATGTCTCAATTAAATACCAGCCTGTTTTAATTTCTGATGCAAATTAAACCCTGAACAGGTGTGTTTTCACGAAGGAACAGTCTTCTGCCTCGGAGGATTGAGATCTTTGATAAGGCAAAGTGACCGGTATTTCTAAATACAGTGAATTCAGTGCACAGAAGATAACAAGCATGTGTCACCCTAACAATTACTGTAACCAGTTCAGAGGGAGGGAAAAAAAAACAGCAACAACAACCAGGAAAGTGTTATCTCTCTAGCATCCGGTTTAGCAACCAAGGACGTGTCTTCAAGCCTTTTACTACAGCTCCTGAAACTGGGTGTGACTTCCCCAAAAAGAGTGGAGGATTTATAGACATTCCAAGCTCCCGGTGCATGAAAAAAAAACTCTGGCTGAGCCTGTACGGCTTGCATTTGTCAAATGTCTGGGTAGGAGGAACTGAAACCGTGTGGTTCCTGCCTGTTGTAATATTGCAGCAATACCTATTAGGACAATTTCGTTTCGGGAAGTTTCAGACACTCCAGGTTATTTAGCGACCTGGTTCGCACCAGTTCAGCAGAACCGGTAGCTAATTTTGTGTGGCCCAGGCCCAGAATGGACTTCCGGAAGTGGCATCCACGCAGAGAACCAGTTGTTCACCTATTTGAATCCCACCACTGGAGGGAAGGAGGGAGGGAGGAAAGGGAAAAGAAAGAGAGAGAGAGAGAGAGAGAGAGAGAGAGGGAGAAAGAGAGAGGGAGGGAGGGAGGGAGGAAGGAAGGGAAGGGAAGGGAGGGAGGGAGGAAGGAAGGAAGGAAGGGAAGGAAGAGAGGGAGGGAGGGAGGGAAGGAAGGAAGGAAAGAGAAAAAAATAAAGGAAAGAAGGAAGGAGGAAGGAAGGAAGGAAAGAAGGAAAGAAGGGAAGGAGAGGAAGGTAGGAAGGTCAAGGAAGGAAGGAGGGAGGGAGGTCAGAAGGTCACGGAAGGGAGGGAGGCAGTGACTGGGATTCAGCTGGTTCTTTACACCACTTCGGCAGAACCGGTAGCTAATTTTGTGTTGCCCGGACCCAGAATGGACTTCCGGAAGGGGCATCCACACAGAGAACCGGTTGTTCACCTCTTTGAATCCCACCACTGGTCTGAATGCAGAATTCTTTCCAAGCTGCTTTGAGGTATAAGGTGGAGCTCACTTCTAAAAGTTCAAGGAAGCAACTGAGCCTTATTAGAGGTAGAGCTTGATTTAACGATTATTTATTTAATGGTGGTTCAGAGTTAGGAAAAAAGTGACTTACGACCTTCATACAATGATCACATAATTGCTCCATGATCGCATAATTGTAATTTGAGCACTTGGCAAGCAGCTGAAGTTTACAATTGCAGCATCCTGCAGTCACCTGAGCAAGTTTCCAAGCCTGCTTCTGGCACATGAAGTGTTAATACCACTTTACAAGACCTTGGTAAGGTCACACTTGGAATATTGCATCCAGTTTTGGTCAAAAAGACGTTGAGACTCTAGAAAGAGTACAGAGAAGAGCAACAGAGATGATTAGGGGACTGGAGGCTAAAACACATAAAGAACGGTTGCTGGAATTGGATATGTCTGGTTTAATGAAGAGAAGGACAAGGGGAGACATGGTAGCAGTGTTCCAACATCTCAGGGGCTGCCCCAAAGAAGAGGGGGTCAAGCTGTTCTCCAAAGCGCCTGAAGGCAGGACAAGAAGCAACAGATAGAAACTAATCAAGGAGAGAAGCAACCTGGAATTAAGGAGAAACTTCCTGACAGTGAGAACAATTAACCAGTGGAACAACCTGCCTCCAGAAGTTGTGAATGCTCCAACACTGCACATTTTAAAGAAGAGATTGGACAACCATTTGACTGAAATGTATGGATTTCCTACCTGAGCAGGGGGTTGGACTAGGTGACCTCAAGGTCCCTTCCAGCTCTGCTATTCTATTCTATTCTATTCTATTCTATTCTATTCTATTCTATTCTATTCTATTCTATTCTATTCTATTCCATTCCATTCCATTCCATTCCATTCCATTCCCTTCCCTTCCCTTCCCTTCCATATTCTATTTTATTCTATTCTATTCTATTCCTATTTTCTATTCTATTCTATTCTATTCTATTCTATTCTATTCTATTCTATTCTATTCTATTCTATTCTATTCTATTCTATTCTATTCTATTCTATTCTATTCTATTCTATTCCATTCCATTCCATTCTATTCTATTCTATTCCATTCCATTCCATTCCATTCCATTCCATTCCATTCCATTCTATTCTATTCTATTCTATTCCTATTTTCTATTCTATTCTATTCTATTCTATTCTATTCTATTCTATTCTATTCTATTCTATTCTATTCTATTCTATTCCATTCCATTCCATTCCATTCCATTCCATTCCATTCTATTCTATTCTATTCTATTCTATTCTATTCTATTCCTATTTTCTATTCTATTCTATTCTATTCTATTCTATTCTATTCTATTCTATTCTATTCTATTCTATTCTATTCTATTCTATTCTATTCCATTCCATTCCCTTCCATTCCCTTCCCTTCCCTTCCATATTCTATTCTATTCTATTCTATTCTATTCTATTCTATTCTATTCTATTCTATTCTATTCTATTCTATTCTATTCTATTCTATTCTATTCTATTCTATTCTATTCTATTCTATTCTATTCTTCTTTCATTCCATTCTATTCCATTCCATTCCATTCTATTCTATTCTATTCTATTCTATTCTATTCTATTCTATTCTATTCTATTCTATTCTATTCTATTCTATTCTATTCTATTCTATTCCATTCCATTCCATTCCATTCCATTCCATTCCATTCCATTCTATTCTATTCTATTCCTATTTTCTATTCTATTCTATTCTATTCTATTCTATTCTATTCTATTCTATTCTATTCCATTCCATTCCATTCCATTCCATTCCATTCCATTCCATTCCATTCCATTCTATTCTATTCTATTCTATTCTATTCTATTCTATTCCTATTTTCTTTTCTATTCTATTCTATTCTATTCTATTCTATTCTATTCTATTCTATTCTATTCTATTCTATTCTATTCTATTCTATTCTATTCTATTCTATTCTATTCTATTCTTCTTTCATTCCATTCTATTCTATTCTATTCTATTCTATTCTATTCTATTCTATTCTATTCTATTCTATTCTATTCTATTCTATTCTATTCTATTCCATTCCATTCCATTCCATTCCATTCCATTCCATTCCATTCTATTCTATTCTATTCTATTCTATTCTATTCTATTCTATTCTATTCTATTCTATTCTATTCTATTCTATTCTATTCTTTCCCTTTCTATTCTATTCTATTCTATTCTATTCTATTCTATTCTATTCTATTCTATTCTATTCTATTCTATTATTTCCCTTTCTATTCTATTCTATTCTATTCTATTCTATTCTATTCTATTCTATTCTATTCTATTCTATTCTATTCTATTCTATTCTATTCTATTCTATTCTATTCTAATTCTATTCTATTCTATTCTATTCTATTCTATTCTATTCTATTCTATTCTATTCTATTCTATTCTATTCTATTCTATGCCGGGCACGTCCTGAATGTATTTTAGATAATTACTGCAAAAACCTTCTCTTTGTAGAGCAGTCTTTCAAGATACCTGCAAATTTCAGCTGGATCAACACTCTGGTGAGAACCTTTACCTTGAGAACTAGTCAGTTTCTGAGCATTGTTCAAAGCACTGGAGTTGACCCATGTCCCAAATGGTTTCTCTGCACCTGTAAGAACCTGTTAGTTTTGGAGGCCTGGTTTCTGAGTCACTAATAGGGAGGGTCAGATCTGCAGAAACAAAAGACATTCTTGAGCTATGAACATACCCCTCATATGTATGCTCTTTTCCATTTCTTAGAGCAAAGCTAATAGACCTTCTTCTCTTCCCACAAGGCTTTTCAGAATAATCCTGGGATTCTCTGGAAGCCTAACGTCCAAGTACTAACCCGGTCCAATCTTGCTTATTTTTTTTTTTCAAAATCGGCTACCTGTGACAGCTTCTTTTGAAATGTTACATCCTGGGCACCACAGTTACAAAAAGTACAGTGACAATTTGGGGTAAGTTCAGGGGACAATGACTAAGGAGATCTGGAAAGCAAGATTAAAGAAGACTGATAAAAGCATCTAAGGAAGAAATGACAAAGAGGAGATACGATAGCAGTTTTTAAGCATCTGATGGGTTGTCACGGAGTAGATGGTGTGGACTTCTTGGATACTGGCAGGACCAAAGCCAATGGGTTAAATTTGTAAGGATGCAGGTTGTGCCTAGACCAGGGGTAGGCCACCTTGGCTCTTTGATGACTCGCGGACTTCAACTCCCAGAATTCCTGAGCCAGCCATGCTGAGGGGAAAGGGAGAGGTTTCCAAGCTGAGCCATGCTGGCAGAGGGAATTCTGGGAGTTGAAGTCCACGAGTCATAAAAGAGCCAAGGTTGCCTACCCCTGGCCTAGGGGATTCTGGGAGTTGAAGTCCCAGATCAGGGATAGGCAACCTTGGCTCTTTTATGACTCGCGGACTTCAACTCCCAGAATTCCTGAGCCAGCCATGCTGAGGGGAAAGGGAGAGGTTTCCAAGCTGAGCCATGCTGGCAGAGGGAATTCTGGGAGTTGAAGTCCACCAGTCATAAAAGAGCCAAGGTTGCCTACCCCTGGCCTAGACTCTGGACAGCTTCCTAAATGTATTAGTTTTCAACCAGTAGGAAAGGCAGCCTCAAATGTCAAACTCAAGAAACCAGGAAGCCAGGCAGTTCAAATGAATATATAGGGTTATTGTAGAACGGTGTGTTAGCCTAGTGGTGAAGACATTCGCCTCCCATTCAGAAGTTTGAAAGTTCAATCCTAGGTAGCTGTGGACTCTGCGTAGACATCAGGAAGGGCATCCGGCTGATAAATGCTCAGCTCCATCCAGTTGCCCAGACTCTACCCTGAAATAAGAGATTACAGGGTCATAAAAAGGGAGTTTATTGTATGCTAAAGTTCCCGACAAGAATCTGAACTTCTGACAGTTAAAGCAAATTGATGGCAGATAAAAGTCAATGGAATTCAAGGTGTTTGAACAGTTCACCAACAGAGGGAGCCTTTTCTTCATGCACACGAGTAAATTATTACCGGTATTTTTTCCTTAAAATGGAGAAATCTTTCATCTGGTGTGATTAATTGCAGCCCCGTGATGACAAGAATGGCGTAAAGTGTTTGAGATGGAGGGAGGGTGGAAAAGGTTAGCATGATTCTCTCAAGATAGTTGAGGCCATTCAGATATTTTTTTTTTTTTTAAATATTTTTTATTGACTTTTTTCCCCCCCAATTTTAACAGAAAAGAAAGCTAATCATATCAAATCTTAATATACAAATAAACAATCAACAACAAAACATAAATACAATTTCCAATACTTCTGATAATAATAACTCAACTGAAAATATGCATCTCAAACAATTTACCATCATTCTTCCCCCTTCTTATCAGCTCACACTTAACTCATCCTTCAATCCACCAAAGGCCACCCAAACAACCCATTAGTAACAATAATTAATTATTCTTCCACCAACCCTAATTACAGCTAAAAAAAACATCATACCTAAAATTATGCGGCTTCCCAGAATGATTACAGGGTATAACAAAAGAAAGCCCCACTACATCAAACAAAATTATTATATGAACTTAACAAGAATTTTAAACTATATACTATCTCTTACTCAAAACACACACAAAAAAAAAAAAAAAACAAAACAAGAAAAAAAACCCATCTTATTAAAGTTAAACAAATAATATTAACCATAACAATATCAATAAATCCCTCGATTCAAGATAATAATAATGATATTAATAATAATAATTATATTCTTATTCAATTTAGTTTATCATAATATATCTTAGTATATATCATGATATAAACATCCTCTTCTAAACCTTACTTATAATATAAACAATCAACTCATCTTGTTAAGAATAATATTTATCATTAACTTCTAAACCGTCAATCTAAGTCAAATCTACTAAATTTAGTTTATAATAATATATCTTAAAATATCATTTAAACATCCTGGTTTGCAGCTTACCTATGAACTTATATTAATAATAATAATTATATTCTTATTCAATTTAGTTTATCATAATATATCTTAATATATCATCATATAAACATCCTCTTCTAAACCTTACTTATAATATAAACAATCAGCTCATCTTGTTAAAAATAATATTTATCATTAACGTCTAGACCATCAATCTAAATCAAATCTACTAAATTTAATTTATAGTAATATATCATAAAATATCATTTAAATATCCTATCTTACAGCTTGCCTAAAATCTAAATCTTTAAATCAACCCATTATCTTAGATTAACCTTAATTCTCTCATTTAGTTATAAATTTCTTTTAATCAATCAACTTCTGGACTCTCTCACCTGACAAATAAACCTCCATAATAAAAACAAATTATTTATAGCATTTCTAACTTACATTCCAACCTAATATCACACCTAGAATAATTCCTTACATACAATTTTAAATTTTCATTACTTCAAGCGAACTCTAGGTTTCTTTTTCAACCAAATAAAAGGCCATAACAAGGCCACCCTTCCAACTAATAAGTCTCTCTTCTGTATTTCTTCAGCCCCGTAGCTAAGTTGCTTGTTAAATTGAGTCTTCCTTTCTTGAATCATATCCTCTTGTTTTACATAAATAAACTGTTCGTCAAACAACATCCATTTCGTTTTATAGTCTAATTGCTTCATAAAGTAGAACAATGCCTCTCTTTTGTCGATTAAATCATCTTCTTGCTGCCCAGCTAGACAGAATTCCCCTTCTTGAAACAAAACCTCTTGCTCGCTATAAACAAACTTTTCATCTAACAAAATCCATTTGTCATCTTCATTCTCATCTTCATTCTCCTCATCTCTTCCCTGTTGAACTTCTTTCTCTTGTGTTATGTAGTAATCATCTCCATATGCAGATTGTAAAATAAATTGTTCAACAGTAGGTTGTACATCGATTTCATTTGGAGGAAGGAGTTTAGCTAATTTCAAAAATACTTCTGTCAAAGCCTCTTTCACAAATGCTTTAAACTCTTTAACCTCTTGCGCAAAAGTCTTCTGTGTTTCAGACCTTTTTTCGTAAAATTCATCAGTAAAATCCAACTTAGATTTAGCATTTGGCTGTATATTCCACTCCATTTTAAATTTCAAATCACAGCCGTCTCTCTAGCTGCGCTTGAGAGAACAAGAAGAGAGAGAAAAGTAACAGATTCCACTTTCACTTTCCAGCACTTTCCCTAACAATGAAAACAGTGAAAGCTAAACGCCATCTTAAAACATTGTTGATTGAAGACGTTAGAAATGTATAACCAAGAAAAAAAAAACAATAAAAATACTTGCAAACCAATTGGACTCCTGTAGTCATTCAGCCTGCTTATAATCTCTTCAGTGTTAAATCTTAAAAAAAAAGCAGAAGTGGTCGCGGCGTCTTTTTCTGCCTGAAGACAGAAGCGTCTCTGGATAGGAGCGTCCTCCGGAGCTATAGGGAGCTCACTCTTAATCCCTGAAAACTTCTTTTCCAGGGATTTAAGAAGGCTCAACCTTACTCCCGATGCTCTTCACCTCTCCTTTGCCCGGAGAGGGGATCTTTCACCGCGAAAAAACAGCTGATGTGCGCTGTTTTTCGCGGCTTTACACATCCAGATGACGGAGTCTCACGAAGGAGACCCTGCGGCGCCAGCGGAGCCACTGGAAGCTCGCCATTCAGATATTTTGAAATAAAGTAAGCTGAGCAGTTCTTGAATGAATTTGGTGTGCTTCAAAATGAATGCAACCTCCAGGGACTGGCACGCAAACCAGATCAGCTTTCCACCGCTCTGTGTCTTCCAGATGCCTTGGATCCCAACTCTCAGCAATCCCCAGCATGAAACATTGCAAACAAGAAGAATTTCTTTTATTTCATCTCTTATTCTGGCACAGAGTGTTCATCCTTCATCTTCTCCAATGGCAATACGCAATATTTTAGTTTAAAATGTAATCACAGAGACCGTTTAACGGGGAATTTAACTGCCAGTGTTCTTCTGTCCAACCTTTTATAAATGGGAAATGGGAAAGTAAAAAAAAACAAAAAACACCAGAGAACTTGCTTGCATTTCTAGATGTTGTGGGTTTTTGTTTTGGGTTGTTGAAGGAAAAGTCTTCATCATGGTTCAGTCCAAGCTGGGAATAAACAACATGGCGAGTGCTTTAGAAAGAAGGTTGCAGTTTATTGTCTTAGAGTTTGGGTGGGATATGTAGATTTTAGGTGTCTTTGTCTTCTTAATCTTCTAGTTGGGGGGCCTCCAACCTTCTTGGATTATTTACACCTGCATTTCCACAGAGCTGGTTTCTGCTTGGGGGAGGGAGACTTGGGGCTATTAAAAAACTGGGCATGCTTTTCTGTCTCTTTAAGATCATTTGAGGAAATATATTTTTCTGCCCTTTTAATATTTCCTTCTCTGGGGGGCTGACATCCCACAGGGTATTGAATTTAACCGACAGCATCTCTAATAGAGAACAGAACATTGGTTCTGGAAATCCTGAGCAGTTAGACTTCTCCTTTAAGTAAAACATAAATTCTCTTCTCTTGCTGTAGTTAAAAATCACTGAGATCAAAACAAAGTAAGATAGTTAAAACCCATAAATATTCAGCATACCTCTCCATAGCTTTCTATCCTGGCCTCCGGCAAATTTACACACCAATCCACACATTCCCTGAAGTTTCTATTTAGGCAAAGGAAGGAAATAGTTCTTCCTGTAGGAAATAGAAGAATATTCAAGAATATCGGCGTTCCAATAAGGGAAATCAGAACAAAGGAAAAAAAAGAACGAGGTTGTCCCTTGCTCACGTGCACAAACAAAGCTATGTTGTTGTATCACCGACACTTTTGAGGCTAAGAAAGAATTTAAATAGACTATCAGTAAGAGTTCGTGGTGGCAATAAAAAATACCGTGCTCTCCGTTTGGATGCTGGAAACTTCTCTTGGGGATCTGAATGCTGTACCCGCAAAACCAGAATAATTGATGTAGTGTACAATGCATCCAATAATGAGTTGGTGCGCACAAAGACCCTGGTCAAAAACTGCATTGTCCTTATTGACAGCACACCATACCGACACTGGTATGAGGCCCACTATGCCTTGCCCCTTGGGCGCAAAAAGGGCGCCAAGCTGACTCCTGAGGAGGAAGAAATTTTAAACAAAAAACGTTCAAAGAAAATTCAGAAGAAGTATGATGAGCGGAAAAAGAATGCCAAGATCAGTAGCCTCCTGGAGGAGCAGTTCCAACAAGGAAAGCTACTTGCTTGCATTGCCTCCAGACCTGGGCAGTGTGGCCGAGCAGATGGCTACATTCTGGAAGGCAAGGAGCTAGAATTCTATCTGAGAAAGATCAAAGCCAGAAAAGGCAAATGAACCCATTTATTGTATCTTAACAGGCTTAATAAATATCTCAAGAGTCTTGTATCTTTGAGTTGAACAAGAAGCTGGATGTTTTCCAAAGTCCCGAGTCTTAGCTATTAAGCAATCTGCAAAGCCTTAGTGTTATATTTGCGTGCATCACATGGGCTCCTGGTGGAATTGGCATCCATCTGTTTAAAACTTAGTATTCTAAAAACCAGAATTAGAACAGAGCTGGAAGGGACCTGGGTGGTCTTCTAGTCCAGCCCCCTGCTCAAGCAGGAGATCCTATACCATTCCAAAAAAATGCCTGTCCAATTATTTCTTAAAAGTCTCCAGGGATGGAGTACCCGTAACTTCTGGAAGCAAGCCGTTCCATTGGTTAATTGTTCTCACTGTTATGAAATTTCTATATAAAGGGCACTGCTATGCTTCAGATACTGGGACTTATCCTACAGTTATCTTCATTTCTTTGTATTTTCCATACATTGTATTGAATGTGAGTTTCTGAATCTGCTGAAAATAAAATCAGGTTCAGTTCCAAGCTGGGAGTAAAACACTGGAAATAAAATGGAGGCTGCTTAGGAAAGAAGTTTTTTTTTAAATTATTGATGAGCAGAACCAGCAACAGCATGCAGTTCTGGCCCAGCTGGCAAAATGAAGTTGAGAGCGGGTGGGTTTTTATACCTTCCGATTGAGATGCTCCAGGGGCTTGTGCAATGTAGTGGGCTTCTGTGTCTTTTGCTATTCTAATGATGGCGGGGAAATCCTAGTATGTCCTAAAGGTCATGTCCCGTCCTTAGAATTTGGGTGGGGGAATGTAAATTCTTAATCCCATCAGCTGTGGGAGACTGAAGGCATTTTGTTTATGAACAGATTGGCCCAGTCTTTCTTTTTTTTTTAATAAATTTTTTTTATTAAGTATATATTTGTAAATGTAAACAAAGAAAAAAATTCAAGTTGAATGCTATTCAACTTAATACAATCATTTTAAACTTGTAAACATTCTTCACTCGGTATATCAAGATTTAACTAAGCAAGATACATTTTCTTTGATTGGTGTTTCTCTTGTATGTAGTCTATCCATTGTTTCCAGTCCAACATATATTTTTCATTTGAATGATCCTTCAAATATGCAGATATTTTAGCCATTTCTGCCATATTTATGACTTTCAAAGTCCATTCTTCAATAGATGGTAATTCTGGTTTCTTCCAGTATTGTCCCACCAACAGTCTCGCTGCTGTGATCAAGTTCAAAATTAAGTTCGTCTCTATAGTGTCTTTCTTAATAGGTGCAAAATATCCAACTCTAAAGACTTGAGGCTTCTGCTTGAGGCTAGTCAGAAAGACTGGGGCTGCTTTCTGCCTTTGCTAAGAGATTTTTCCTCCATTTCTCCTTTGGGGAAATGTAATATTCTGCCCAGTGGTGGGATTCAAATATGTGAACAGCTGGTTTTCCATGTGTGGATGCCGCTTCCGGAAGTCCATTCTGGGCCTGGGCAACAAAAAATTAGCTACCGGTTCTGCCGAAGTGGCGCGAACTGGCTGAATCCCACCACTGATTCTGCCTCTTTTTAATATTAAGAATAAAGAATATTATACCCTAGGGAGGGGGGCCTTCCTACAAAGCCATGCTGAGTGGGTTGGAGCCTTTGCTGAATTGCAGATGGTTCCCAACCAAGGTCTTCTTAGTCATTGTTGAACAGACTGTACTGGAATAACACAGATACGATCTCTGGTTACTTGAAGCAGGGTGTAGCTAAAGGTTAGTTTTTCTTTTCTATGAAAGTGGACATGTACCTGGCAAGTCTCTTGACTGCCTTCCCGCCTTCCAAGCAGTTCCAAGCCAGGACTGGATGTATGTGTATCCTCATTTTAATCTGTAGGCACCGGAAAAGTACGATAGGGACTCAAGTACAGCCCTTTAATCCAGAGCAATACATAATGTGAGTTGGCCAAGACTTTTATGAAGTGTGACTCCACTAGACAGTGTCTGTTAATAAAATCCTTGCAAAGATAACTGAAACCAGCTGAGCAGCTCCTTGGTTAGGAGAGAAATATTGCAATTCTGAAGAAAAGCTACAGAGGGAGCATTTAGGAATTTAGTGGGAGGGGGAAATTAAGCAGGAAATACTTTGCAGTCTAACGTCAACCATAAAGTAGAATAAAAGTCTTCATTGAAGCACACATGGTTATATTTTCTGCATTAAAAAACCTGGAGCGAGTTTTGATTTCCTTCAGAGGATCCCAGATTTCTTTTTTGCAGACTTGATACAAGAAACAACGGGTGGAAATTAATCGAGGAGAGAAGCAGCCTGGAATTAAGGAGAAACTTCCTAACAGTGAGGACAATCAACCAGTGGAATGGCTGGTCTCCAGAAGATGTAGGTGATCCATCACGGGAAGCTTTTAAGAAGAGTCTGGACAGCCACTTGTCTGAAATGGTCTAGGGTCTCCTGCTTGAGCAGGGGGTCAGACTAGAAGATCTCCAAGGTCCTTTTGAGTTCTATTCGGATTGATTGATTGATTGATCAATTGATTGATTGATTGATTTTCCCCCCAGTCTTTCCTTGGGTCCTTCTTTTCTTCCTGTATCTCTGCTTCTTCATGTATTTCACTAAACAAACCATTGTAAGTTGGGGGCTATCTGTATTTACTCAACAGACCCAGAAGAAGGTGAGATGTTTAAGGTCGCACAAAAACAGCATTGGTTTTCCTTGAAGTCATGTACATCACCCATTCTGCTGAGCCACTCCCCTGTGGAGATAGATGCTATTGTCCTTAATTGTCCAGAATTTCAGGACAATTAAAGCAGAGAAGCCTGGTGGCCATCAAACAGCCCAGTGTTTATTGCCTGCCCTGTAATTCATTGTGTCTTGCAATAGGGTGACACAAGATTTATTGGAAATTTGGAAGAGACAAGGCAGTCCTTCACTGGGGGGGGGGGCGCGGAAATGTGCTTTTCATGGTTTCATTGTACCAGGGACAGATGAGTTACTGAAATATTTCAAATTGCACTAAGGGGGTCTAAGGAAGAGAAAACAGTGTCAGGCACAGGAGTGGGAGCTAAAATTGAAGGAAGCTGCTGGTATCTGGAAAAAAAATAGGACATGGAAGATGATTTTTGCAAATAACATTGCCCTCTCTTTCTCTTTGCCTGCCTACCTGCCTGCCTCCCTCCTTCTCTCCCCAGTGGAATACTTAATATAGCTTAGGTGTTCTATTGATTAAAAACAATTCTTGTGACAGAATGCATAGAGCACGCCATTATTTTGCCCTTCTTTTTTATTTTTTTTATTTTTTTTTAAAGCATATGCTACTGGCAGGATCAACCAGGTAGCCACCGAAGCTGTGCGGGATCGGAGCCGGCCGGCCGGCCGGCCGAAGCACGCCGGTGGGGTGGGCCCGGCTCCGGGTCGCCCTCTCCGCCGCGTGGCAGGGCCGGAGAGGGGAACGCGGCACTCGCGGCGGTGGCACCGGGGCGGGCGGTGAGGCTGGGTGTCCCGCTCGCCCAGGGCACGGGGGTCTCTCTGGGACGGTCACTCGCAGACACGCTAGAGAAAAATTGCACCCTCGGAGAGGCGGGCGAACGCCGGTGGCGGGGACGCAGCCCGGGAGGGCCGGTCGCCCGGCGACGCACGAGCCACCTCGCAGAAGAAGGGCAGCTGCACCCCGTGGCGCAGGGCCGACAGAACGCCACGGACAGAGCGTAGGGGAAGCCGGGCACGAACCCGCCCGGAGGCGGATCCGGGTGCCCGTTTTAAGCCTGGAAGGTCACCGAGGCAGGGAGGCGTCCGCTCCGCCTGAACACCGACCCAGGTCGGGGCGGCCCGCGGAGGTCCCTCCCCGAGGCAACCGAGGAGTCCGAGATATTATTTTGCCCTTCTTAATTCATTGGGTTGTGGTCACTTCTGTGCACAAATGTGGAGGGTTGTGCAATAGAAGAGAAGGGAAGAGAAGGGAATTTTTCACAGTAGCTTTGCAAAGAGTTGAAGGCCATACATTTGAAAGTTGTCCAGATTGGAAAATCCTGTGGTGTGTGTATGTATGTAAGAGAGAGAGAGAGAGAGAGAGAGAGAGAGAGAGAGAGAGAGAGAGAGAGAGAGAGAGAGAGAGAGAGAGAGAGAGAGAGAGAGAGAGAGAGAGAGAGAGAGAGAGAGAGAGAGAGAGAGATATTAGTAGATCTAATTTATTATTATAATTATTAGATCTAGATCTAATAACTAAGTAGATAAGTGGATGGATGGATGGATGGATGGATGGATGGATGGATGGATAGATAGATAGATAGATAGATAGATAGATAGATAGATAGATAGATAGATAGATAGATAGATAGATAGATAGATAGATAGATAGATAGATAGAGTGGATGAATTGATAGATAGATAGATAGATAGATAGATAGATAGATAGATAGATAGATAGATAGATAGATAGATAGATAGTGTGGATGAATTGATAGATGGATAGATAAATGATGGATGGATAGATGATAGATAGATGATATATAGATAGACAGACAGACAGACAGACAGAGTGGATGAATTGATAGATGGATAGATGGATAGATAAATGATAGATGGATAGATGATAGATAGATAGATAGATAGATAGATAGATAGATAGATAGATAGATAGATAGATAGATAGATAGATAGACAGACAGACAGATAGATAGATAGATAGAGTGGATGAATTGATAGATGGATAGATGGATAGATAGATAGATAGATAGATAGATAGATAGATAGATAGATAGATAGATAGATAGATAGATAGTGTGGATGAATTGATAGATGGATAGATAAATGATGGATGGATAGATGATAGATAGATGATATATAGATAGACAGACAGACAGACAGACAGAGTGGATGAATTGATAGATGGATAGATGGATAGATAAATGATAGATGGATAGATGATAGATAGATAGATAGATAGATAGATAGATAGATAGATAGATAGATAGATAGATAGATAGATAGATAGACAGACAGACAGATAGATAGATAGATAGAGTGGATGAATTGATAGATGGATAGATGGATAGATAAATGATGGATGGATAGATGATAGATAGATAGATAGATGATAGATAGATAGATAGATAGATAGATAGATAGATAGATAGATAGATAGATAGATAGATAGATAGATAGATAGATAGATAGACAGACATGCAGCCAGGCAATAGACAAAATTGCTGCCATTCTTACTCAATTCCTGAGGTCCAGAGCCTTGCTGCTCTTTAATTAGAAAAAGGCGCCGTTTCCTGCTTTGCAGGAAGATGACATAGGCAGTCTCAAGCGCAAATTCCAGTTGTCAGGAAGAGGCTTGTATATATTGGAGAGCAAAACCAACGGGAAGGCGTATGGCCCCTGGCGAAGACTGAGTAAGCAAACAAAGCCCTTTGCTTCCCACTCTGAAAGAGAGAAGCCTCTTAGGAAGGGAATCACCCCTGCTGGGAGGGGGTTGATAGAGGATATGGAGGGGCCTCTCCAGGCTGGATCTATTCTTAGTCCTGCTTTGATTACACCTACTTGCATCCGTGTGATCTATTTTAGTAAGAGCAAGTAAACTGATTTAAGCAGGCCCGTTGTAAGCCTTCTCTTGAGCAAGGCAAGATGGCAGGTCTGTGTTGGGTTTGGTTTTTAAATATACAAGGGCAATTCGGAAATCAACCTCCGTTTGGTTATACGTGACAGACACTTGCCGATACGGAACCTTTATTATACGTGTTAGAAAATGACAATATTACATGACTTTTTGACCTCATCGCCATATTGAGGCCCTTGTCATAAATGTCTTACAAGTTTTGAAATTCCTTAGTTGTCGTCGCTTGGCGCCAGATCTGGGCTATGGGGTGTGTGTGTCTGTGTGTGATCAAAAACATCCCAACGGAACTACTTCAAAAGTTCTTGGGGGCACCTAGCGGTGCCGGTGAGCATTGTATCATGAACCAACATCACACTGGAAGGTGCCAAATGTGAAGGTGCCAAAGGAGGACGGCTAGTGGAGTTCACGGAGCCTGGTTCGACCATCCATTCAGACGTCTGCTGTGAAATGTTAGGAAAACTCAGACGAGCCATCCATCACAAGCAGCATCAGGCCGGCTGACTTCCGGTGTGGTGTTGGTTCGCGACAATGTTTGTCCGCACACCGCTAGACACATCCAAGAACTTTTGAAGCTGTTCCGTTGGGATGTTTTTTATTACACCCACCCCCTACAGCCTGATTCGGTGCCGAGCGACGACTACTAAGGAATTACAAACCTTGTAAGACATTATGACAAAGGCCTCAATCTTTTTTTAAAAATATATTTTATTAATATTTTGTAACATAATCATCATTAATATTTGGTAAACTGCATGTTGTCTGGGTGTATATTTACAAACAATCAAGAACAATTAATTTCTACAATTCCCTACTCTGCATAATAGCTTTCCTTGATTTTTTTTCTCTTCTTCCAATCATATTCTTTTATCAACCTTAAGTTAGTACATTTCTTAGTCATTTTAGTAGATAACAATTGAATGTAGACATTTTTCTAGCATTTCTACAAGTAACAACCACATGAACATAACTCTCCTTTTCTAATTAATCATCTTAATCACCTTGTCATAGATCCTGTTTTTAAAGTTCTCATTTAAATTGGTTTTCCCTGCAGTGTTCAAAAGACATTTTTCCCTGTTAAGGTTTTCTTAGAGTTAATTACACTTAAGTATTTAAGTATTTTTCCTCATACAAGCCATCCCAACACTTTTAAGTTTCTCATATCTTAAAATAAAAACAAAAAAGCAAAAAAAGAGTCTTGAATAAATCTTGTGTGTGCAACTTAAGAGATGGTCCTGAACCTTCTTTTGATTGACAGTCGATCTAGCTAGCTAGCCTCTTTAAAACTGCTTGGAAGTTAGGATCCACTTCCTAGAAGACCGTTCTCATTTGTCAGCTAACACATCGCTATATATAATTTCAAGACAATTCGTCAACCAGGAAAAAAATTAGAAAGAATCACAACAGAAAACGGCTTTAAAGTTTATTGCTGTATTAATGAATCACTTTGTTTAGCTGGGGTGGTGGAGGTGGACATTCCATCTCCAGAATGTAATGTTTTGGGTAACCTTATTAAAACAGCAATAAAATATCAAGCCATCGTGAATAAAAGACCAAAAAGAACAGCTTGGCAAGCAAAAAGGTGTCGGGAGGGACTGGTTGTGTTATACTGTAGATTCTTGAAGGATTTCAGCACTTGGGGGTGGGGAAGACTGAAAACTCTTTGGCAATACTTGGATAGCTCTCTCACAGCAATAACTCAGCAATCTTTTTTTTTTCATTATCCAAAGTAATGATCAGATTTACAAATCGTTGATTTTATTTTAGTCCGTCATGAAGGAATGAAAGAACTAGCATGGTGAACAAAGTAGCATCCAGTTTTGGTCACCATATTATAAGAAAGATCTGGAAAGAGTGCAGAGAAGAGCAACAAAGAAGATTAAAGAACTGGAGGCTAAAACATATAAGAACATAAGAACATAAGAAGAGCCATGCTGAATCAGGCCAAAGCCCATCGAGTCCAGCATTCTGTGTCACACAGTGGCCCACCAATTGTACATGGGGATCTTGAGCAGAAAGAGAAGGCAAAACCCTCCCTTTCCCTTGACCCCCAACAAATGGTACTCAAGGTAATCCCGCCTGCCTCAACCAACATAGAGGCGGCACATAGACATCCGTTTTAATGGACATCCGTTTTAATAACCACCGATACACTTGGCATCCATGAATCTATCTAGCCCTGCCTTGAAGCTATCAAGGCTGACAGCTGTCACGACCCCTTCTGGAAGTGAATTCCATAAATCAACGACCCTCTGGGTGAAGAAATATTTCCCTTTATTTGTCCTCACTTTCTTAGCTATGAGCTTTAGGGAGTGCCCCCTTGTCCTGGTATTGTGTGATAGAGAAAAGAATTTTTCTCTATCCACCTTTTCTATCCCATGCATGATTTTATACACTTTGATCAAGTCACCCCTTAAACGCCGTCTTTCAAGGCTGAAGAGACCAAGGCGTTGCAATCTGGTTTCATAAGGGAGGTGCTCCATTTCCTTGATCATTCTTGTTGCCCTTTTTTGCACCTTTTCCAGTTCCATTATATCCTTCTTGAGGTGCAGTGACCAGAATTGTGCACAGTACTCCAAGTGTGGTCTCACCATCGATTTGTACAGAGGCAATACAACACTTGCTGACTTATTTTCGATTCCCTTCCTAATCATGCCAAGCATGGAATGAAGAACAGCATGTCTAGTTTAAGGAAAAGAAGGACCACATGTGACATAATAGCAGTGTTCCAATATTTGGGGGGGGCAGCAGCAAAGACAAGGGGGTCAACTTATTTCCCAAAGCATCAGAAGGCACGACAAAAAACAAAGGATGGAAACTAATCAAGGAGAGAAGCAACCTGGAATTAAGGAGAAACTTCCTGACTGTGTCAACAATTAACCAGCTTGTCTTCAGAAGTTGTGGGTGCTCTATCACTGGAAGTTTTTAAAAAGAGACTGGACAACCATTTGTTTGAAATGGTATAGGGTTTCCTGCCTAAGATGGGGGTTGGACTAGAAGACCTCCAAGATCCCTTTCAACTCTGCTATTCTATTCTGTTCTGTTCTGTTCTGTTCTGTTCTGTTCTGTTCTGTTCTGTTCCGTTCCGTTCCGTTCCGTTCCATTCCATTCCTTATTCTATTCTATTCTATTCTATTCTATTCTATTCTATTCTATTCTATTCTATTCTATTCTATTCTATTCTATTCTATTCTATTCTATTCTATTCTATTCTATTCTACTCTATCTCCTCTAGTCTAGTCTAGTCTAGTCTAGTCTACGTTATCTTCTCTTCTCTTCTCTTCTCTTCTCTTCTCTTCTCTTCTCTTCTCTTCTCTTCTCTTCTCTTCTCTTCTCTTCTCTTCTCTTCTCTTCTCTTCTCTTATCTTCTCTTCTATTCTATTCTATTCTATTATATTCTAAATGTCTTAGTCCAAAATGTGTGAACCCCTGCAAAAAGATGAAATAAACCAGCATGTGAAGAAGGACAAGGAGAGCCTGAAGGCAGAGTCAAGAGAGGAATCAGCCTAGAGTCGTTACATTCCCACAAGTGATCTAATTCCAACTCCTCTTGAATTCCATTAACAATTATCTAGAGCCAATTTAGGGCTGACCGTTAGTTGACTAGAATATGGTGGCTGTCAAAAATCAGTTTGATGGGTCTTTTTTTCTGTAGCCCAGTAAGGTATACCTGCAGCAGCTTGAAATGGCCAATGGGATCTCCTGACCACCCTTCCCCGACAACCACAATGACCACAATCAAGATTTTGCTAGGTAAATATCACATCTGGGAAAGATGTACTTTAAAATCCCGAAAAATCAAATGTTAACTTGAAGCTGCCTCAACTGTGGACCACGGAAGAGCTGTAGGCAACTTCATGAGGACATGGCATTAAAAAAAAAAAGTTTAGTGGGGAGTATTGGGGTACATGAGGATAAGTCTTCCAGGCATGACATTCCTCTAATTAAAAATATGTTTTGAAATTGTACTTAATGGTAAATTAACAAAGGGCAGAACATCAAGGCTTATGATGTTCCACCAACGCATTTATGTGGCCAAAGAACTCCAAGTGATTGTAATATTCCTTGGCCACTGTTTAAAAGCTTTGGCTTTCCTAAGCTTCATTTTGTTTATTCTGAACATTTTGGCATGGCTGGGATTTCTTCCTTTTAACCACTGCAATTTACCCTAACCCACCAGAAGGGGAAATGTCTCCCCGCCTTTCTTCGCCCATCCAAAATATAAACAGAAACTGTGCGGATCGACCCTCTTCCTGGGAGAGACATGTTCAGTCTTCAGCTTTTTTTGCTCATCGCATCAACATGTCACAGATGCTTTCCCCTCCAAACCCATGAAAATAAACAAGGAAGAGAAAACTTTGGGCCATCTGGAAGGGCTTAAAACACTGACCTAAGGACCAACTTAACCTCTTGCTAAAGACGAGGCATTATTAGCACATGAAGGTGAACACTTTGGCTGTGGGAAGGGATTGCTGGGAAAATCTGCTCCTGCAAACGTGGCATGCCTGGTTGAGGAATTCTGGCAGTTGAAGTCCACAAGTCATAAAAGGGCCCAGTTTGAAGACCCCTGCGCTAGAGTCTTTAGAGAGGGACCATCATAATAGCATGTGGCCCAGCAGTTCAGTTCTGCCATCAGCACATGGACAGAATCGGAAAGAAGACTGTTGATGGCAATTCAGCCAACCCTAGCTAAAGTGAAATTTAAAAATTGGGATGGATGATAAATAAGAGAATGGAGCAGACCCTTTCAAAAGAAGATGTTAATATTAGGGGGTGATACCTTGCTTAAATGTATTGGGAGATCATAACCCAAGTTCATTGTTGGGGGGCTATTCTAGCACTGTCCAAACTTAATGAGCATAGACTTTCCCTAGAGAAACCCAGTGAATGAATTTGACCCAAGGCTTTTTTTAAGCCATGATGATTTCATGGGAGCCAAACTTGTAAGAAGTAGGCTTAACTTCTGCCAATAAATAATGAGAAAAAAATAATGCTCTAACATACAATGGGAGTATATCTGTATCCTATACATACAGTAGGGTAGCATTTGATATAGATGGAGATATAGATAGATAGAAAGAGAGAGAAAGACAGAGAGAGAGAGAGAGAGAGAGAGAGAGAGAGAGAGACAGACAGACAGACAGACAGACAGACAGACATGATAGATAGATAGATAGATAGATAGATAGATAGATAGATAGATAGATAGATAGATAGATAGATAGATAGATAGATAGATAGATAGATAGATAGATAGATAGATACCGGTAGATAGATAGGGGGCAGGCAGGCAAGCAGACAGACAGACAGGCAGACAGATAGTGTCAAGACTGCTAACATCGGATGTTCTTGCTTGCCATATATGAAGAAGCAAACATGTTTTATTTAGCCTGTATATCACTTCTAGAGTGAAAGCAGACAATACTAGCCTAGTGGATGGGAAAGTATGCTAGCTAACCATACAATATCTCAGCACAGCATTGCCAAGGTCAGCTGTAACGGGAGGGGCACTTCACACTTCACTTTAATTGGAGAATGTGATTGATGATTGCAGAATGAAGGAGTGAATTATGCTTTGTTACGGGTGATTGGGGGAGGGAGAATTCAGTTTTTGGTTTAACTTTCGTGTGTGCCAAAACTATGCAGGAATAAAAGGATTCTTTAAGGTAAATAAGCCTCAAAGTTCTTTGAAAAGCTGCTTCTTTTCGGAACCATGTCAGATAGATATAGATATTGGTATAGATAGATGGATAGATATTAATGATATATAGAGATGATATAGATACACAGATAAATCTAAAGACTTATTATATATAGATACTGTATGCACCTAGGATTTCCTTTTTAAAGAGAAATCTTAATGGTCAAAAATCCCCACACAGGCTCTCACTGAGTTGCTTACTGTCAAAAATGGAGCAAGCTGTAAATTACGACATTTGAAGCAAAAAAAAAAAAAAGTTTTGAAGCAAGGAGAAGATGGTATCTTTAAAGAAGCAGCCTTTCTGTGTCTTTATGTGTACATGTGCAAAATCACAGGTCAACATATCCCTTCTTTTTAAAAAAAATGGTTTTGAAGCTTCAAGAAATATTATTTTTGCAAAAAAGCATTTCCCTAAACTGAAATCAAGAGGATTTCTTTTGGGCAGACTCTGTGCTAGATTTGGCTGACTGAAAAATAAAAAGAAGAAAAAAAAGGAATTTTGGAGCCATGGTGTTTGAGTCAATGAAAATGTCAGGATTACAGAATGAGTATGATTTATCTCAGTGTGTTTCCTGGCAGCTTAATCAACCTAAGCATTTATTATTCAGTTTATTTGGTCCAGATGCTATTGAACCTTCTGAAGTTCTAAGTTTGTTGGAGGTTTCGGGGGAATGAACTGCATTTCCTAGGCCTTTTTTTTTAAAAAAAGAAGAAGTTGAAGGAAGCTGATAAAATGCAATATTATTTTATTTTTATGATGTTATTTACGGGACGTCTGGAATACCTGGCCTGATTCATATTGAAGGGTTGTTTTAAACAACGTGAGGTCAGTTTTCTATTAGAATAAAGCTAATATAACATTTTTGTTGTGTTTTTGACTTTGAATGTCTGAGAGAATGAAGGTTGAATGAGCTTGGTGTAGGGTCCCCTGCTTGGGTGGGGGGTTGGACTAGATGACCTCCAAGGTGCCTTCCAACTCTCTTATTCTATTCTGTTCTGTTCTATTGTATTCTGCATTCTATTCTGCATTGTATTCTATTCTGCATTGTATTCTATTCTGCATTCTATTCTATTCTACATTCTATTCTATTCTATTCTGCATTCTGTTCTATTCTATTCTGCATTCTATTCTATTCTATTCTGCATTCTATTCTGCATTCTATTCTGCATTCTATTCTATTCTGCATTCTATTCCATTCTGCATTCTATTCTGCATTCTATTCTATTCTATTCTGCATTCTATTCTGCATTCTATTCCATTCTGCATTCTATTCTGCATTCTATTCTATTCTATTCTGTATTCTATTCTATTCTGCATTCTATTCTGCATTCTATTCTATTCTGCATTCTATTCTATTCTGCATTCTATTCTATTCTAGTCTGCATTCTATTGTATTCTAGTCTGCATTCTATTGTATTCTGCATTCTATTGTATTCTATTCTGCATTCTATTCTATTCTGCATTCCATTCTGCATTCTATTCTATTCTATTCTATTCTATTCTATTCTATTCTATTCTATTCTATTCTATTCTATTCTATTCTATTCTATTCTACTCTACCCTACCCTACCCTACCCTACCCTACCCTACCCTACCCTATTAAGAATGTCTCCCGCCACTGTTGGCAATAGCAGAGTTCCTTACAAGCACCTCCAGTTCCCGGCTGTGGGAAACCGGAGCGAATGGACTTCCACCAACTTTCAATCCAGCTGAAAAAGTCGCCTGGCAGAATCCACGTTGCCCACAGCCGGAAGGAGAAGGGGACCTGTCAAAAGGAGCAGCCTGACCCAGGAAAGTCCTTCTCAAAGCCCGGCAGACTCCAGACGCCAGCCCGAAGCCAAGAGAGACAAGAAAGAAGAGGCGTCTCCGTTTTTCGGGGCGAGTGGCGTTGGTGGGGGGTGGGAGAGAGAGAGAGAGAGAGAGAGAGAGAGAGAAGCAAAGAGAAGCAAAGGGAAAGCAGGCTTCTCCGCTTCTCCTCCCATCGGCCCACCCCTTCCCCAACATTCCAAGTTTTCCCAGGCCCGGAACTTTTCAGCCACCAATCGCCTTCCTTCTCTCGGTCCTCCCCCCCCTCCCCTCCCCTTCCCCTCCTGTCCCCGCTCGGGCCCGTCCTCCCCCCCACCCTCCCTCCCCTTCCACTGATTCCTCTTGCAACGAGGTGGTGCTGAAGTAGCGCGCGAGCCTTTCCCTCCGCCCCGGAGAAGGAGGGAGTGAGAATAAAGGCAGATAGCGGGTCGGGCTCGTAGGCCAGGAGAGGTGGAGGGCCAGGGCAGCCGGCGGGAGGGGGGGGAAGAGGAGGAGGAGGAGGAGGAGGAGAAGGAGGAGGAGGAGGCAAGGCGCCTGCAAAGAACTTCGCCGCTGCCGCTGCCCCGCGACTCCCGCGGCTGGAACTGTCCGAGTGGGTCGGCAGCTATGCTGGGGGGGAGCGCTGCTCGGCGGCTGGGGGGTCCCGGGGCGCTTTAGGCGAGGCAGGGCGAGGCTGAGCTGCGACGGGGCTGGAGAGAAGCCCGAGGGCGCCGGGTAGCCGAGCGGCGTTTCCCCGCTTGCCTCCCTTCCTTCCCTGGAGCTGGGGAAGGAGGGCGCCCCCCCGGGAGAAGAGGGGGAGCCAGCCCAGCGGTCCCCAGGGGGTTGAGGAGGAGGAGGAGGAGGAAGAAGAAGAAGAGGAGGAAGAAGGAGGAGGAGGAGAAGAAGAGAAGGAGAGGAGGAGGAGGAAGGGGCAAGGATGAGCCTCTTGTCAGCCATCGAGACCACCGCCGCCTCCGTTTACCAGCCGGCCCAGTTGCTCAACTGGGTCTACCTCTCCTTGCAAGACACGCACCAGGCCAGCGCCTTCGACGCCTTCCGCCCGGAGTCTTCCTCCGCCCAGCACCCGGAGCTCAGCTACCCCAACAAGGGCAGCGCCGAGCTGGGCACCTCCGCGCTCAGCTCCAGCTACCTGAACAGCTTCTTGCAGCTCCAAAGGAACGAGGTGCGCGGCTCCCCTGGGGGTTGTGTGTCTGGGTGTGTGTGTGTGTGTGTGTGGTGGGGGTGGGGTGGGTGGTAGGGGGTGGGGGGGTGGGTTGGTATGTGTGAGGGGTGGGCTCAGACCCCCCCTCCCCGGGAAGTCTGGAAGGGAGGCGGGTGGAGAAGAAAGAGGGTGGGGGGCGTCTTTGCCGAGCGACCCTTCGGGATTCAGCCGGAGGGAGCTTTGACTTTTGACGGCTGGCTCTGCGCAGGGAAGGAGGAGGGAAGGAGAGGCGGGCGAGGGAGGAAGGGAGGGAGGGAAGGGAAGGGAAGGGAGCGGGACGGGGAAGGGAAGGACTTGGGGAAAGTGTTCGGAAAAGTTAGCTCATCCTTGAAAACTTTTGCGCCCGCCATGATGCTATTTTTTTTTTTTTTGGCAGTAGGTTGGCTTTCGGGAAATGATTTCGGGATTGGTCCCTTCCTTCCTTCCTTCCTTCCTTCCTTCCTTCCTTCCTTCCTTCCTTCCTTCCTTCCTTCCTTCCTTCCTTCCTTCCTTCCTTCCTTCCCCTCTATCGCAGAGAACCCGAGCGCCCGCTGCAAAAGCGAAAGCGGGCCGGCCTCCGTTCCCTTCCCCTCTCCTTCCCTTTCTCTTCCCTTCCTTCCTCTTCTTCTCCCTCCCTCCTCCCTTCCTTGCCATCCCCTTCTTCCCTTCCCTTTTCCTTCCTTTTCCTTCCTCCCTCCCTCCCTCCCCTCTTCCTTCCTTCCTTCGTCCCTCCTTCCCTTTCCTTCCTTCCTCTTCCTCTCCTTCCCTCCCTCTCCTCTTCCTTCCTTCCTCCCTCTCTCCCTCCCTCCTTCCCTTCCCTTCCCTTTTCCTTCCTTCCTCTTCCTCTCCTTCTTCCCCCTCCCTTTCCCTCTCCTTCCCTTCCATTCCCCCTCCCTCCCTCCCTCCCTCCTCTTTGCTGGATTATTTGAAAACTAGAAGGTATTTGGTGATTCAATCAGCAGAGTTTACCTATAATAAGAGGAAAAAATGCCTTGGAAAGAAACTGTGGGATCTCTTTTTCTTGGCTTAGTTTAGACTCTGGTCTTAAGCAAAGTGAGGAGGAGGAGGAGGAGGAGGAACTGGTGGGCCTGAATGCGTGGGACAACGGAATAACTTGGGTTGTGACTTGAGTGGCAACACCGTTCACTTTGGTTTCCTATTTTGATCACTGGGCAGTGAGTTATTTTGAGAGACCCGGGGGAGGGGAGCATATATGAAGGATGCCCTCACCTCTTCAGGCTCAAGGCAGACTTCACTGGAGCTTCACAACATGGGTACTGTGGTCAAGGATTACCGAGGCATAGGGCTGGATGAGAATAAATATTGACCTGTAAAATCTGGGGAAGGAGACACAGGCACACATGTTACCATGGCAAATCAATGTTTGCATGGCCCGTGATGAACGTCTGAATATCAGATCACCCAAGAGTAGCCCTGCTGGATCAGGCCAAGGTCTACCCGGTCCAGTCACGGGTGGGGGGACTCATAATGACAATCCCCCAACCATCATTGTGCTAAACTAGACAGGTTTGATTTTCCCCCTTCCAGAAGGCCTCAGGGTAGGCAGATGATAGAAACCGCTGGTGGGGGAATGGACTTGGGTTCCCACAATGGCTAGTAGGATACTTTGAGGATGCTTGCAAGCAGAAGACGGAAAGGCGCTCTTCTCCTGCCGTTCATTGTTCTTCTGTGACCAGGATTTGGAGGCAGGTTGTCCCCAGTCCAAAGATAACACTGAGTCTTTTTAAAAAAAATATTTTATATATAGTGGAGTGGAATGGAATGGAATAGAAGAATAGAATAGAATAGAATAGAATAGAATAGAATAGAATAGAATAGAATAGAATAGAATAGAATAGAATAGAATAGAATAGAATAGAATAGAATAGAAAGGAATAGAATAAGAGTAGAGTAGAGTAGAGTAGAGTAGAGTAGAGTAGAGTAGAGTAGAGTATTATAGAATAGAGTAGAATAGAACAGAATAGAATAGAATAGAATAGAATAGAATAGAATGCAGAATTAGAATAGAATAGAATAGAATAGAATGCAGAATTAGAATAGAATAGAATAGAATAGAATGCAGAATTAGAATAGAATAGAATAGAATAGAATAGAATAGAATAGAATAGAATAGAATAGAATAGCAGAGTTGGAAGGGACCTTGGAGGTCATCTAATCCAACCCCCCCCCACCCAGGCAGGGAGACCCTACACCATTTCTGACAGATGTTAGTCCAGTCTCCTCTTGAAAGCTTCCAGAGATGAAGCTCCTACAACTTCTGAAGCCAGTCTGTTCCATGTTCCTCATTATTTCTAGGCTGAATCTCTCCTTGATCAATTCCGTCTCTTATTCCTTGTCTGGTCTTCTAGTGCTTTGGAGAATAGGTTGATCCCCCCTCCTCTCTGTGACAGCCCCTCAAATATTGGGAGACTGCTATCGTGTCATCCCTGGTCTTCACTAGACTAGCCGTGCCCAGTTCCAGCAGCCGTTCTTCGTTCTTCGTATGTTTTAGCCTCCAGTCCCCTAATCGTCTTGGTTGCTCTTCTCTGCACTTTTTCCTCCAGACAAGAAAGTCTCTAGATGACGGTTTCTTAGCCTGGGAAGCTTGAAGATGCCTATATTTCAGTTCCAGCAGAAGTTCTGGGAGTTGATATCTTCGGGTTTCCAAGATTGAGAAACTCTGGTCTAGGAGTGTTGTCTTTAAGAGATCCGTCTTTCAGGAAAGTATCCAAAGCAACATCATTGCGTCTTGAGCAACTTGAATTCCCCAACTTAGTTAGGCAGTTTTCCAAATTCTCTGTCAATAACTTCACGGGATGACCCCACCCCTCCCTATCCTGGTGGGCAGAGAGAGGGAGACAAATGCCCTGCAGAAATCTAGGGTCATTCTCTGTAGGCTGTCTGTAGGAAGTCAAACAAACATCCAGGAGAAAAGCAATTAATTTCCTAGTTTTATTCTCAAAAAGCCATGCAAACATGTTGATGTCAACCTGGTGCTGAGCTCAGATTGTGGTTTCCTTCCTTCCTTCCTTCCTTCCTTCCTTCCTTCCTTCCTTCCTTCCTTCCTTCCTTCCTTCCTTCCTTCCAGCAAGTGGCTTCTGAGTCCTTTGCCTCTACTCTTCCAAATGTTAATTCATGCCAGATATTGCAGTTCTTCCAAGTGCTATATGCCTTTTGATCTGCAGTCACCACTTTGGTTGATGTTAGAGCCCAGGCAGATGAATTCTTTTAGTGTTTCCATGGTCTCCTTGTTGACCTGCGTTCCCAATCTGCAGTAGTCATTATCTTTGTTTTCTTGACGTTAAGGCAAAGCCCAATTTTTTTTTTCACTTTCATCTTTGACTCTCAGGATTAGCCACTCCAGATCCTCCTTGCTATCATCTGCATATCGGAGGTTGTTGATGCTCCTACCACCGATTCTAACCCCAATGGGTGTGTTGTAGACTAATGCCATTGAAGAGTAAGGATAAATCACTGTGTTTATGAGAGCTGTGAAAAGAGCAGAATCCCTCTTCCGTTCTGAACCACACTTCCTTTTCACAGTTTAATCTTGGATGTGTGTAAATGTTGACCTTTGCAACTGGTTGCGAAACTGTTTCCCCCCCTCCAATCTTTTTCAACCCTCCCAACGAAGTGGTCACTCTGCCAATGTTTGCAGAACGTCTTCAGGCAACGTGGGAAAATGACGTGACATGGTGGGCTGAATATCGCAGCAAGAGTTGCGTGCTTGATACCTACCCCTCTGTGGGATATCGGTGTGGGTCAGTTGTGTGGCTTGCAGGAAAGCTACTTGCCAAGTGTGAGATGGAGTGGCTGCCAGCAGATGAAGTAAGGGCATTTTTCAACGGTTAGCTGCTCTTAAATTTTAACCCGCCAGTAACCAAAGAAAGTAGATGTGAGTAGACTGGTTGGCTGGCAATGTACGGAAGAGCCCATTGTTTGTGTTGTTGCTTGCAATGCTGCGGTAATGCTTGAGTGAAAACTATGTCTTGGTCCAACTTGCAAAGGGCAAGGATTGGTTAAGTTACTCAGTGCAGTAATTATTGCATCCTCTAAACTAGGAGTGGGGGAACCCTGGCCCTTTTATGACTTGTGGACTTCAACTCCCAGAATTCCTGAGCCAGCCTCAGGCATTCTGGGAGTTGAAGTCCTCAAGTCATAAAAGGGCTATAGTTCCCCACCCCTGCTCAGGCAGGGCTTTACTTTCATTCACACACAAAAAAACATATTTCATAATACAGCTGTTATTTATTTACACGCCATAAGGTGCTGCACTATTTCTGTGGCTACAGATTAACACAGCTCGGGAAATTTGCTCCACCTGAAGCTTTTAGCCTTCAAGATTTTAGATCAGTTCTTTCCCAATCTGGGCCAATGGTGTGAATTTCTGTAACTCACAAAGTGCCTCAGCCATGACAGCCCTTGCTGAGAGTTATGGGAGCTGAAGTTGGTACATCTGGAAATTGTCTGGTTGGGAAACACTGCTTTAGATTATATGAATGTTCCTTACTGCAGTCATCTTGCTTACCACGGGACGTTAGAACCATCAGGAAAATGAAACGTCGCTTTTTGTCTCAAGCTTGGGGTTATTTCCACACCAGCTGTGACTATCCTGCTCCACTGCTTTCAAGAGGACCTCACCACACACAGTTCTTGTTGGACCTGGTACAGTATCAATAAAGGAGAATATTTGCAGCTCAGGGTTGAAATGAGGAATCCTTGGTGCTCTCTAAGCTTGGTTGTTTTCTTGCAGATGTTTCATTACCCAACTAGGTAACATCATCAGTGCTAGAAGGGAGTGGGGTTTGCAGGGAGGAGGAGGAGGAGGAGGAGGAGAAGGAGGAGGAGAAGGAGAAGGAGGAGGAGGACAATGACAGCTGTGGGGTCCTTGGTGCTCTCTGAGCTTGGTTATTTTCTTGAAGACATTTCATTACCCAACTGGGTAACATCATTAGTGCTAGAAGAGAGTAGTGTTTATGGAGAAGAGGAAGACCGTGGGGTCCTTGGTGCTCTCTGAGCTTGGCTGTTTTCTTGCAGATGTTTCATCACCCAACTAAGTAACATCATCAGCACTGATGACATTACGTAGTTTGGTTAATGAAAATCTGCAAAAAGAAGTCACCAAGCTCAGAGAATGCCAAAGACCCCTTATCCGGCATCTGGCAAAACTCACGGGCCATTAACAATCTCGGCTGGCCAAGGGCTTTCTTCAATTCCAGAATCGTTCCCAAAGAGCTTGCCCTCTGTCCACTGTAGGCGTTCTGCCCATGATAGGACACATTTCCAGGAGAATTGTGGACTGAAATAAGGAAGGCTTTGTGGAAAGAGAACACTGGTGTGTGTTTGGATGCAAAGATCTGAAATGTAGAATAGTAGGCCGTGCCTTCTTCTGTGCGGTTGTTCTTCAATGCCACCCAGATAGCAGGTGGAAAACATGGCTTCTGCTGCAGAGTGTTTATCTCCTTCTTCCCATCCCTTTATGGCCTGACCTCCCTGCCCACTAGATCAGCGGTTCTCAACCTTTTTCAGGCTGCGACCCCGACCTGCACCGCACATGTGCAGCGCACGCGCGACGGCCCGCATCGCACAAGCACGGCGGCCTGCATCGCGCATGCGCGGTGCACGCACGACGGTCCACATCGTGCATGTGCGGTGCTACCCCCTGCGCTGGCCGAGGGAAAAAGGGGGAAAAAATGGCGGACTGTGGTGTTTGGCGACCCCCGTGAAATGGTTGTTCGACCCCAAATGGGGTCGCGATCCACAGGTTGAGAACCGCTGCACTAGATAATCAATATTTCTCATCTTGCACACAAACCTCTCAGCTTGGAAGGGGCTACCTTCCACCCAGAGGTGGCCTTAGTTTCTTTATTATTATTATTATTATTATTATTATTATTATTATTATTATTATTATTATTATTATTATTATTATTATTATTATTATTATAATATTTTTATTAAGTAAACATTTAAAACCAGGTTGAACACAGTGTGACTTTTCTGGCTGTTATTTTGCCATACATATTATACCATATACCATATACCTTCCTAGTCGTTGATCTTTTGTACCATTTACATACTGCATTTTAAACGATTTACATATTTATATATTTACATACATATTTTCGTCTATTTATAACATAACTTCCCTTTCCATTCTTATTTCATATTCTTTCTGATCTCTATCTTACGCTCACCTTGAGGTTGGAAATCTACACTTTCTCTCTTCCAGACGAGCTTTCTCTGTTCTGATTTTTTTTCTCCTCGGGTCTAACCAATAGTACATCTTATCACAAACTTCACAATACTCTGTTTCATCCTTGTCTTTAATTTCTAAGGATAATCTATCCATCTCTGCACATACCAATTTTTTTTTTTAATTAGTTCACTCTCCAGTGGGGAATTTCATTTTTCCAGTTCTGGGCATACACCAACCTTGCTGCTATTACGATATGCAACACTAGATATGTCTCTCCTATGTTTGGAACATTATATTTACTCACATATTAATCGGCTATCCATTCATGTAAATTAGGGAGTGACCCTAACAGTTTGAGAACATGTATTTTCTTAACAGGGATGTTATTATTTACTATTAATGTTAGTACTATTTTTATTATTATTATTATTTAATATAGTGTAAAAAGTGATGGCTATTGCTGGTCGACGACCGTAATAAAGTTTATTATTATTAGATATGTCTCTCCTTTGTTAAACTTCCCATCTATCCTTCCCAGTAAAAAACAATTCTGCTCTGGAATCCATCTTCAGTCCCAACATTTCCTCCAACCAACTCTTTATTAGCCGCCAAAATTCTTTGGCTTTGGAACAGGTCCACCACATAGGATAGTAAGTGCCTAACACTTTCTTGCTCTTCCAGCGTTGGGGCCTCTAGTTTCTCACATCATGCGTTCGATATTCATCAGCAATGTAACTAAAAATCTAGTTATTGCATTTGTGGGTGTTTCTGACTTGTTTGGGGAGGGACCTTTTTTTTTTTTTTAAGGGTGGTGATAGGAACGGAGGGAGAGCTATAATCCCCACAGGAAGTCACTGCAAAGACAGATGGGACTCTGTTCCTTCCTGGTGGTTAATCTGCCTGAGCGAAAAGGAAAGAAAAACAAAGAGAATGGAGCCAGCAGGGATGGAGTTGTATCAGGCGGCTCTTAAATGCCCACGTTGTGCTTGCGGAGATGTGATTGTGAAAAGGCCACCAGGGAGAGGAAGTTTTCTCCACTTTTGAAGGAACCACTCCTGATGTTCCTCTGGGAAGGCAGGTGCAAGAGAGAAGCAAAGCCTTTATTAACTCCTTTGTGCCTCGCTGGACTGACTTTGGAAGTGTCTTGGCTTGGTTTCCCTCCAGATCAATCCTGGGCTTTTTTGTAAGCCTACAGCTGACTCGGTTCAGCTGTTCTCTTGGCACATTTTCTCCCTGTGACCCAGTTAAGTGCATCTGCAGATACAGCTGCTGGGTGTACGTGTGTGCGTGGAAATACACCCTCTTGAGGGTCCCCCCCAACCCCTGTGTGGCTCCCACTAGAGAAATCTCAGTGGCCTCGTTCTGCAGCGTGACCCACAGAGAGGTGGGGGAAAGAAAGCAAATTTTAAAAAACAACAGCAACAACATAACAGCTTCTTTGTCCCAGTGATGGGACCTGGGTTGAAGAATTGTTTTTCCCTCCCCTTGTTTGAAAGTTCCTTGACATCTTGGCAAGCCAACTGGTCATCGTCTGAGAGGATGGAAGGAAAATAAAGTTCTTATACACTAGATCTGCCTAGGAAATGTTTTCATTATTTAATGAAGCCCCAATGTAAAAAAGATGTCGAGACTCTAGAAAGAGTGCAGAGAAGAGCAACAAAGAGGATTAGGGGACTGGAGGCTAAAACATACGAAGAATGGCTGCTGGAATTGGGGATGTCTAGTCTAATGAAGAGAAGGACAAGTGGGTGACATGATAGCAGCCTTTCAATATCTGAGGGGCTGCCCCAAATTCATATTTGGGAGAAGTGTCATGTTGCTGTCATGTGCTCAGCCGTGTCATGTCATGTGGTTCAAGTGAAAACTTTTCCTTTTATACAGCCTTTGCATGCTCAATTAATGCTCCGTTAAATTCCCCAATAATTTAATTTATGGAGGAAATCGCACTGGAATTTGTGAATGGTGTTTTAATGCACAGCTAAATAGCAAAAACCTTGCAGCACATACAACGTTGCAATGTAATGTTACTATTCTATTTTTTGATGCTGAACAAATCATGGCTCGATGTTTTGTTTTGTTTTTGCTGGAAAAGGGGATAATTATATGTTTACAATTGTCTTTCCATCCTCCTGCTTGAACTACTCTTGACTTGGACATTTACTTTTTTTTTTTGAAGCGTAGTGAGCTTTGGCCGTGCGGAAGGTGTCCCTCATTTGCTAGCCGATTTTACCCCAAAACAAACTCTTTATTTTCTTGCTCCCCACCTCTATTTGTCAACTGTATCCTGGCTTGGCCTAGCTGCGATGGAAGGGTGACGATTATCAGCACCACATAACATAGGTGGAATATTTGGAAAAGGGCAAAAGGAAGATAAAAACACAGCAGCAACTGGTTAAGACAGCACAAGAGAAAGAAGGAAGGAAGGAAGGAAGGAAGGAAGGAAGGAAGGAAGGAAGGAAGGAAGGAAGGAAGGAAGGAAGGAAGGAAGGAAGGAAGGAAGGAAAGTGGGAGGGAAGGAGAAGAGCGAGAGAAAAGAAAAAAGAAAGAAAGAAAGAAAGAAAGAAAGAGAAAGAAAGAAAGGAAGGAAGGGAGGAAGGAAAGAAGAGAGGGAGGGAGAGAGGGAAGGAAAAGAAAAGAAAGAAAAAAGAAAGAATGAAAAAAGAAAGAAAGAAAAAGGAAAGAAAGAAGCAGAGGGAGGGAGGGAGAGAGGGAGGGAAGGAGGAAGGAAGGGAAGGGAAAGAAAAGAAAGAAAAAAGAAAGAAGGGAAAGAAAGAAAAGCAGAGAGGGAGGGAGGAAGGAAGGGAAGGGAAAGGAAAGAAAGAAAAAAGAAAGAAAGAGAAAGAAAGAAAGAAAGAAAGAAAGAAAGAAAGAAAGAAAGAAAGAAGCAGAGAGGAGGGAGAGGGAGGGAGGAAGGGAAGGAAAAGAAAAGAAAGAAAGAAAGAAAGAAAGAAAGAAAGAAAAGCAGAGAGGGAGGGAGGAAGGAAGGGAAGGAAAAGGAAAGAAAGAGAAAGAAAGAAAGAAAGAAAGAAGCAGAGAGGAGGGAGAGAGGGAGGAAGGGAAGGAAAAGAAAAGAAAAAGAAAAGAAAGAAAAGAAAGAAAAAGAAAAGAGAAAAGAAAGAAAGAGAAAAAGAAAGAAAGAAAGAAAGAAAGAAAGAAAGAAAGAAAGAAAGAAAGAAAGAAAGAAAGAAAGAAAGAAAGAAAGAAAGAAAGAAAGAAAGAAAGAAAGAAAGAGGCGAGAGCAGACAGACTCTGAATGGCTCCTGTTAAAGAGAACTCACAAAACTGCATGGCAACGGCTGCGTATGTGACTGGCATGCTGACCGAAGCAACTGGATAGGAAAAATAAAATAAAAAGCGCCATTATGTGCCAGCCTTTTCTCTCCCTCTGACTTTTCCCACCAAAGTAGCTGCCTCCTTCACAAACCTCACTGACTGCATAAAAATCAGCAGCACCCCAGTTAAATCACCATCTGAAAAGAAGCGGTTGGTTGTTCCGTTGGGAATGGAAGGGTTGGAAGATGCCCCCTGTCCGGTTGTTGTTTTGCTATTGCTTATCAAATCTGACAAGGATCCTCAAGCGTCACGTGTCTGGATTTGGTGGCAGAGCGGGTTGCTTGATATTTCTGGGTCAAAACAGTTCCTGGACACCGTCGTAAATAAATCTGGCAATTGGGAAAAGGTTTGGAGTCATTGCGGTTATCGGTCTGCTCCAAAGGGCCCAGTTGTGTTAGGGATTCTGGCTGAGTGATGATCTAGGGTTGACTTAATCCATTGGCTGGCATGGTTGGCCAACTTTCCATAGAGAGGAACGTTTCAAAAAGGCAATTTTGGGCACTCATAAAGTGGGTGGAAAGGAAGTTTCTGCCAAAAGCTTTGCAGGAGAAAAGGGCCCCCTTCCCAGGATGATGTCCATGATGGGGCAAGGGGGGAATAAAAAAAAAGTCAAGATGCAATCAAAGTCTTGACTCTCACTTAGGTGTAGTGGTGGCCACTGCCTTAACTTGTTTGACCCAGCCTTGTAGACACCCCTGCTAATGTTCATGGTTCAAATAACCCCTAGTCCTCCATCTTAGCACCCAGAAGGAATCGTGGTTGTTTTGGAATTCCCAAGCAACCCACATGACCAAATTCAACAGTTTGGAAAAGATGGTGATAATGAAGATTGAGGATGAAGATTGAAGATGATTAATGATGATTGAGTATGATGATTGATGATGAAGATTGAAGATGATGACAAATGATGATGATGACGATTGATGATGTTAATGAGGATTGATGATGGTTGATGATGACTGATGATGATGATTGATGATGATGACGATTGATGATGTTAATGAGGATTGATGATGGTTGATGATGACTGATGATGATGATTGATGATGATTGATAATGATAATTGATGATGACGATTAATGATGATGATGGTTGATGATGACTGATAATGATGATGATTGATGATGATGATTGATGATAATGAATTGGATGTTAATATGCCAAAATGCGAAACTCCAGCCTCAAAAGATCCTTATTTCCAACTACAGTATTTTGGAAATTTTCTCAGATAATAAAAGCAGTTGGTTATCAGTAAACTATAATCAAAGCTATGGTTTTCCCAGCAGTAATGAGTCCGTGGGATGCAGGCAGCACACACAACCACGCTCCCTCCGGTCCGCACAAAAACCTCTCCATGTAACTGGTCCCTGGTGCCCAACAGCTTGGGGACCTCTGCTTTATAATATCTCTCAGTCTGATTATTTCCTTGCCAAGAAAAGTTTGCCTACTCCATCAGATTTGCCTAGGACTAATTAACTCCAGAACTGGCTCACTCATTTTAAACTATGCTAAATATTATCAATCTGATGCATTTTTTTCTAGTTAACCAATGCTATTAATCTTCAGGCCTCAGAGCAGCTGCCCGTGTAACTTTTCACAGCCAAGGAGAGCGGATGTTGGATTAGGAAAAAACAAACCCCAAACTATTATGCTTCGCAAGTTTGAAAGAAGAGGAAGGCTAAGGAGGAATGAGTCCCAGCGACCGGTTAGGGCACATAGGGTTGGCCTCCTACGGGTCCTGTCTGCTAGACAGTGCCATCTGACGGGACCTAGGGTTAGGGCCTTCTCTGTTGCTGCCCCAGCCCTCTGGAATCAACTTCCCTCAGAGGTTCGTACTGCTCCTTCCCTCCTAGCTTTCCGTAAACCTTTAAAAACACATCTTTGCAGACAGGCCTGGGGCGTGTGAGCTGTGCTCTGCCCCTGGGCCTTTGATTGGGAGTGTATGTTGTATGAGTGAGTATAGTTTTTATAGTTTCATAGTTTTATATTGTACCATTTTTTAAGTGACCTATGTATTTTGTACTTATATTTCTGTTGTGAGCCGCCCTGAGTCTGGGGAGAAGGGTGGCATATAAGTCAAAATAAATGAAATGAAATGAGATGGTGAGGGATCAAGAAGTTGCCCACAATATCTTTAGAAGAGCTCCAGATGTCAGCAGGAAGGTGGACAACTTGACATCCCTGACTTACAGACGGTCATTTAGCGACTGTTCAACCTTTCAACAACCCTGAAAAAAGGGACTTACGACAATTTTCACACTTAACAGCCATTGCAGGGTCGCAATTTGGGCGCTTGGCTGCCGGCCTGTATTTGTGATGGTTGCACTCTCCTAGGGTCATGCGCTCACCGTTTGGGTCCTTTCCAACAAGCAAAGTCAACGGGGGAAGGAGCCATATTTGCTTAACCCCTGCAGCGATTCCCTTAATCACAGTGGCACGAAGGTTTGTGAAATCGCGGTCAGCCCTCTTAGCAACTGCCTCGCTTAGCGACAGACGTTTTGGGCTCTCAATTGTGGTCTTACGTTGAGGACTCCCTGCAGTGAATTCATTTGGTTCGGGGTTGAATCCGATTCAGCGACGTTGCATGACACTCCCGAAGTTCTAGAAGGTGCAAAAAAAAGAAAAAAGAAAAAAGAGTTGAATGAATAGGATATTAGCAAAGGAGAATAGCTGCCTCCTCTTTTTTTATAATTCCACCCTTTTTTTCTCCCGATTGGGAGACTACTGTAATGCTCTCTACATGGGGCAACCTTTGAAGAATGTCCGGAGACTGCAGGTAGTCCAGAATGTGGCCGCGCGAGCCGTCTTGGGTCTCCCAAGACATGCTCATATCACTCCAGCCCTCCGTGAGCTGCACTGGCTACCTATTGGTCTCCGAACACAATTCAAAGTGTTGGTTATGACCTATAAAGCCCTTTATGGCAATGGACCAGGATACTTGAGGGACCGTCTCCTGCCTCATGAATCCCAGCGACCGGTTAGGGCACATAGGGTTGGCCTCCTACGGGTCCCGTCCGTTAGACAATGTCACCTGGCAGGGCCTAGGGTCAGGGCCTTCTCTGTTGCTGCCCCAGCCCTCTGGAACCAGCTTCCCTCGGAGGTTCGTACTGCTTCCTCCCTCCTAGCTTTCCGGAAAGCACTGAAGACACATTTATGCAGACAGGTTTGGGGGGTGTGAGCTGTGCTCTGCCCCTCGGCCCTAAGAGTGTCCCGCCATCAGCGGCTGCGAATTGATTGTGTTTGTATGTGGTATGAGTGTGGTAAATTTTAAAATTGTTGTTGTATCTTGTTGTGAGCCGCCCTGCGTCTTCAGAGAAGGGCGGCATATAAATGTGAATATTAAATTAAATTAAATTAAATTAACCAGAGGTTTTTGCCTGCTGTGTAAATTACATTTATTTCTTTTCGCCACTCCGGCCTATTATTCAAAACGGGGCGCTTATCTTTTTCTCTTTCTGTCCGTCTGTTTCCAACATTCTTTTGCGCTCTGATCAGTCCAGGAAACGGAGCCCAGAAACTTATTAAAGTTATCTACCCTCCAGACAAAAGTCAGGGGGAGGGGTGGGGAAAGCTCCTCTTTTCTACTTCTTCTTTTTTTTAAAAAAAGAAAAAAAAATCTCAGAAAGTAAATCAGGAAAAGAGAGACACAGAAACACTCTTTCAGCTGAACATTGCCCGAGAGAAAATTCAGACGGTTCAAGTGGTGAATGAATGCCTTTCCTTTCTCTGATCTTTTCCCTCCTTGACTGGTTAAGGAAGCTGATAACCAAACTGCGTCAGGAAGGTGTTTTTTTCTTTTCTTTTCTTTCTTTTCCTGCTCTCCATAAGCCCTGGAAAGTCAAACAGATAAGTCAGAGATTGGAAGAGAAATAAAACGTTGCAGGGAGGTTGGCAAAAAAAAAAAGTTTTGGCCCAAAAAACCCCCGAAGTTTGAAATTGCTGACTGGTTTCCGTTTTGTTGAAGTGGGGGAAGATAGACTTTGCAGCTTTCGGTTCAAGTCTGTTGCATCTGGTCACAAAGTGTTGCAGGACTGGAAAAAGATTTCGGCCTAAATCCTTGGAAAACCATGTCCCCCCCCCAAAAAAAAAGAAAAGAAAAGAAAAAACAGAGCAGAGGAAAAGAAATGAGCTGTGTCAATATTTGACATAACTATTTGTTGGGACGCATACAGATTGCAAACGTTGAGAAGGTTGGGTTTGATTTTTGGGTGGGTCGGCAATGAAACAATGACATTTTAACAAGGTTAGCTTTGTGCTTTGGGATTGAAGGAACAGTTAGCCCATGATGTGAGCAGAAAATGAGAAAGGAGGATCCGTTTCCCCAACGTCATTCCTTGCTTCCTTCTGATTCTTTCCTGCATACATTGGAGATTTTATTCTACTTATTTATTCGGTTAGAATATTTATATAGCTTCTCCGTCTTCAGCAACCCTGAGCAGCTCACAATAATTTTTTTCACACAGGTCAACCTCCCCTGCCATCTTAGTCTGTGATATCTGCAGACAATAATGTTTTATGTAGGTAGGTAGGTCTGTAGGTGTGTAGATATGTCCCGCCTTTATTATTTCTACAAATAAATCAAGGTGGCAAACATACCCAACATACTTTCCTCCATTGTTTTCCTCATAACAACAATCTTGTGAGGTGGGTTGGGCTGAGATAGGGTAACTGGCCCGAAATCACCTAGTCAACCACCTAAGGCAGGACTAGAACTCACAGTCTCCTGGTGATTGGCCCAGAGTAACCCAGCTGGCTTTCATTGGCAAGGAAATATATTGGATAGTACAATGGGTGTCTTCTGTTGGGAAGGAAAAAAACGAGAAAGTATCAGACTCATGAAGCTCAGTAGCACAATGGATGGAGATAAATGAGTGTGTAATAATGATAGTCCTTTTTTCCCCTAGTAGAAAAGTTATACTATCACTACTCTATAGCAAGTAGTATAGAGTACTACTTGACCCCAAAGAATAGCAAGACTATTCTTTGGGGTCAAGCTGAGTCAGGCAAAAAATAACATAAATTGCTCCAGAAGATCAAAACATAATTTAGGAGATTGTTTTTAAGTGAGCAGGCAATCATCCTGAATATACTTTGCAGAACATTTTGTTGTTGTTCCAATCTTCATAAGAACATAAGAACATAAGAAGAGCCCTGCTGAATCAGGCCAAAGCCCATCGAGTCCAGCATTCTGTGTCACACAGTGGCCCACCAATTGTACATGGGGATCTTGAGCAGAAGGAGAAGGCAAAACCCTCCCTTTCCCTTGACCCCCAACAAATGGTACCCAAGGGAATCCTGCCTGCCTCAACCAACATAGAGGCGGCACATGGACATCCGTTTTAATAACCACCGATACACTTGGCATCCATGAATCTATCTAGCCCTGCCTTGAAGCTGTCAAGGCTGACAGCTGTCACGACCCCTTCTGGAAGTGAATTCCATAAACCAACCACCCTCTGGGTGAAGAAATATTTCCCTTTATTTGTCCTCACTTTCTTAGCTACGAGCTTTAGGGAGTGCCCCCTTGTCCTGGTATTGTGTGATAGAGAAAAGAATTTTTCTCTATCCACTTTTTCTATCCCATGCATGATTTTATACACTTCGATCAAGTCACCCCTTAAACGCCGTCTTTCAAGGCTGAAGAGACCAAGGCGTTGCAATCTGGTTTCATAAGGGAAATTGATAGATGTGACAATGAAACAACTGAATCTTCTCTCACAAGTTTTATTCTTCCAAATCTTTATTCAGGGGGTACATTATATTAACAGTCGTGAAAAACAGGAAAAATAGGTCGAACTTAACAACAGATCACGGAATGTTGTTTATAATTGGACCATGTAAAGAAAGACATAGGTGTCTACAGGCCTATTAAATGCAGAAATACACCTGCTGGGCTGGAAAATGGCTTGGTATTTTACACAAAATGGAGGGCAATTTCCAAAGCCAGGTCTCTCAATCCAGTTGACTTCCAATAGGCTGTGTTTCTCTTAGGTTGAAAGGTCAAGTCTCATTTGCAGCCAAATGGTTTGAGATGTTGTATAAACAACATCCAGCTGGTTCGTCCTTTAGAAGTTCCAGATTGGAGCTAATTCCAAAATCCGTTGGGTGCATCTTTATACGTAAATTAGCCCATTTATTTAAAAAGGCAGAGATGGGGTAGCCAGATATTCAGAGACGTCAGTCAAGTGAAATGGTCAGCTAAAAGCAATTTTCAGAATAACGAGGCACAGTTTAGTAATCTCGCTCTGATGGACACTGGAGCGTCCATCAGTTCACCCTCCACCCTCCCACAGATGAGTGACTGCAATTTCCCCAGAGGAAATGAAAACAAACAGACAAGCCCTAATAAAATGTCCACATCTTCCAAGATATGAGCAAATCCTTGGACAGTCCTGCCAAATCCCAGAGTTTTCGTAAGACCTCTCTGCGGTGCCTCTCGAAAACTTAGGAATGTGGTCTTCTTGTGAGCGAAAGTGACTTCATGGACACGCCCAAGTCATGAAATGGATGTTTATCTTTTTCTTCTGGGGTTCTTTTCTTTCCTGATCAAGCCTGATTTCCTGAGATCTAATCAACTCCAGTCATAGTATCGACCAGATGAGATCTGCTAGCTGAAGTGCCAGAACCAGGGCTGAAAAAAGTTGGTCAGCCTCTAGCTTTGTGCATAGCAGTCCTTTCCAGCGAGGTGGACAAACTCTTACAGCCACGTCGTATATCCTTGGCAGTTGATAAGCTGTAAAATTGCCATTTTATTTTATTTTATTAAAAAATGTTGCTTCTTTAATATTGGATGGAATATGTCTGTCTGCCTTAGGCTGGTGATGGCAAACCTTTTAGAGACCGAGTGCCCGAACAGAAACCCCAAACCCACTTAGTTATCACAAAGTGCCAACATGGCAATTTAACCTGAATACTGAGGTTTTAGTTTAAAAAAAAAAACCTCAGACATTAACATCCTTTGTCTTAAAAGAAAAACACAATAACAAAGGTTTCAATGATACAAGCAAACTTTTTATTGAAAGGCAAAAGTTTGCATTTGGCATGCTTTTTGAACAATTAATTTGATTTTTGCTGTTGTATGCATGCTGATAATTTGTCTAACCTTGGCTCATACTTTGTAAGTTTGAGCCCCTAGGCTCTTCCTCTTTTTCCCCTACAATAATATGGCAAATCTGCACATTGAACAATTTATATGATTTCTACCTCCTCATCTGCACGGGGCCACAGTCTTGCAAAAAATGTTTTCCTGGGTGTTTCTCTCTCCAAGTCGTGAAGAGAAACAGTCTCTTAGATATCCCAGAGAGCCAATTAATTTCCATCTTATTGAGCAACAGATATTACGGTACGAAATAAATCCAGCTTGCAAAAAACAACAACACTTTAATCCCCCTCTTAGGAAATTGAAACTATTTTATTTATGTGGTGCTATTGGTTTTTGTTTATATGATTGCACTTGTATGCCATTTGATCAATCAACGTCGTACGGAAGACTGCCTCGCTCAGATGATACCACTGCTAAGTTACAGCAAATTCTATAAACGCTTTAAAGACATGATTATTGGAAAGAATGAACATTCTGGATCATATTGTTTTGGAAACAGAGCAACTTTCTTGAGTTTCTGTGTACTGATCTATTTGCTGCTAAGTTGTTTGATCAGTGTAACTGCGCTGTTCCTTGGGCAGATAGTAAATTTCTTTTGCTTTGACCTCCAGACTGATCTCTTTTAAGACCTGCCATTTATGTCCCTCGGTTTGGCAAGGGTACTGGACCCGTCCTGAAATTATATATAAACAAAGCTCCAGCTCAAAATGGAATCGCAATCGCAAGATTTTTTAGCCAAACATTTAATCACCACGGACGTATAGCGGCCTCCATAAATGCTGCATTTATTTATTTTTTTTAACACGTATTTTCCGTGCCTCTTTTTTTTTTTTTTTTTCCTACTGAACTTAACAAAGTCCTTGCTCTGGTCTCATCTCCCTCTGTTCCTCTCCTCTTCTAACATTCACGGTATCAGAGACACCAGTGAAATGTTCTGGCTATTTTTAAAATTGAACACAGGCACAGCCTAAATGGAAGGCCCAGAGATGAGTTTGGATTTGTACACCTCTGGGTTTGGAAAAAAGGTCAAAGAGCCAAACTCTTGGCAATTTAACCATGCTAACAACAAATAAGCCTCTCTCTCTCTCTCTCTCTCTCTCTCTCTCTCTGTGTGTGTGTGTGTGTGTGTGTGTGTGTGTAATTTGCAGAGTGAATGCTATTTTTGTCACTTATATTGTACCAATGAGCTTATGGCTTCTCTTGAGTATTTGTAGCTAATTGATTAGAGTAGAGTAGAGTAGAGTAGAGTAGAGCAGAGCAGAGCAGAGCAGAGCAGAGCAGAGCAGAGCAGAACAGAACAGAACAGAATAGAATATGGAATAGAATAAAGACTAGACTAGACTAGACTAGACTAGACTAGACTAGACTAGACTAGAATAACATAATTGGATGGGACCTTGTAGGTCACCTAGTCCAATTCCCCACCCAAGCAGGAGACCCTACACCATTTCTGACAGATGTTAGTCCAGTCTCTTCTTGAAAGCCTCCAGTAATGAAGGTCCCACAACTTCTGAAGGCAAACTATTCCACTTGTTGATTGTTCTCACTGTCAGAAAATTTCTCCTTATTTCTAGGTTGAATCTCTCCTTGATCAGTTTTCATCTGTTATTCCTTGTCTGACCTTCTGGTGCTTTGGAAAACAGGTTGAGCCCCCCTCTTCTTTGTGGGGGGATTATTTATAATTGTTTAGCGCTCAGTGGATGAAATGGCACCCTGCTGGCAAAGAGTTAGAAAAGTCCACTAAGATTGCACCCTGGTCTCCTGTAGTCCCCATTCTCCTTTGCATTGTTGGTTGTTGTTGTTGTTGTTGTTGTCCCTTTTGACTTGGACTCTCTTTCTTTGCCATGGCGGGAACTCGGCTGTAAGAAATCTCTTCCTATTTTAAGTTCTACTCCATCTCCAGTTGGTTCTGAAGGCAGAAAAGATGGGAAAAAGCAAAGCCACCCAGAAGGGGATCAAATTTGCAAAGTTTGCAGCGGCTGGGACTTCAAGAGAGCACCCCAAGCTTATTAGTGGTCATTTGGCTCCCTGTGGCCTCAAGAACTTCCTCTAGTTCTGTGGCTTTTTAAGAGCAGATGTGAGTTGGCTTGCTAGATCTATGTTGCTTTTCTCCCTAAGTATTATAGCTAAGGATTGGCTTAGCACCGAGAACAGCAGAAACTCATAGGCTGAATCTGAGTCAAAGCATGCTCTGTCACTGAGTTGCAGGGATAAAGTCAAGGCAGAAATCCATATCAGTTGTTCTACATTCTTGGATAAAAGGCAGGATCGGAATTTAACCGATATAAATAATAATGTACGTCCAGGTAGATACCCTGGATTAGGTTAGTCTCAGGACTGATCCGATTGCATATTCCTTTCCATTTTTCCCCCATGTACTTCAAGTTTTCTTCTTTTCAACCTCCTAACTTATTTATCTATTTATTTGTTGTGGCAGGCCATGAACGAGAGAAAAAGAAGCATACGAGTGACACCCTCTTGCAATTGTGATGGAAATATTTTGAAAGGATTGTGGTTTTTTTTTTAATCATTCCTTTAAAAAAAAGAAAAGAAATTCTTGTTTTTTGCCTCCAGAAGTTGTGAGTGCTCCATCCCTAAAGGTTTTTGAGAAGAGATTGGACAGCCATTTGTCTGAAATGGTATTTCCTGCCAGAACAGGAGGTTGGACTAGAAGACCTCTAAGGTCCCTTCCAACTCCATTATTCTGTTAATTTGATGGGGCGGGGATGATTGTTCCCATTTTTAAAAGAAATTGGAACGGGAATCCTTGCAAGTTTATCTCACAGCTGTTAACAAACTAGGGTTAAGTCACAGTTTTGTTTTTCTGCCTGCTCCAGATGGGATGTAGAAAACATTGTGAGTCTGGAAAGCTGCTTTTTGAGTTGAAATATTGTTGTTTTGAACTTGCAGAGGATTATGTTGTCCATTCTGAATGATACTTTGTGGACACTTGAGTGAGGAATTGGTATTTTGAGCTGGAAACAATCCTGGGATCTTTGGAGCAAGCCATTTTGGCCTTGAAACACAACATGAGGTATTCATGTTTGGATTTGAAGCACTTTGTGTTAGACCTAAGTGTGTTCAATTGCAATCCTTCCAGTGGAAATTGAGAAGCAGTCATTTAAAGGTGTGATGGTGTTTATTCAACACAGGACAGGGCTATTTCAGTAAAGGATAATTTCCGGGAACTTTGTGGGAAACGTGAGGTTAAATTGATACCAAACATAGATAAGTAGCAGACACCTATAAACAAAATTTTAATTCTTTGACATGGTGGTGCAGTGGTTAGAATGCAGAATTGCAGGATAATTCACTGCTCACTGCCAGGAGTTTAATCGGCTCAAAGTTGACTCAGCCTTCCATCCTTCCGAGGTCGGTAAAATGAGGACCCAGATTGTTGGGGGTAAAATGCTGTCTCTGTAAACCACTTAGAGAGGGCTTTAAAGCACTCTGAAGTGGTATATAAGTCTAAGTGCTATTATTATTACCCCAGTATATATTCGTCATCTTCAGGCTGGTGCTTTTGGCTTCATGCTTCTAGGAGCACGAAGCCGAAAGCACCAGCCTGAAGATGACGAATGGGACTTTGTCGAAATGTCGCCAAGACACTTCAGATTCTACGTGGGAGAAAACCCGAAGAACCAAAGACCTACATACAAACACCCGCGAAAACCTCAGAAAACAAATATATATATATATATATTTTAAAGGAAGCATTTGTACAACTTAAAAAAAATGTGATTCTAAAATGTAACCCAAGAGTTGGCCGTGGCTCTGTTTTATCCTATTACAAAAAAATAAATAATTAAAATAGAGTCGGTTCGGTGTTGTGGTTAAAGGCACCAGGCTGGAATCCAAAAGATGCAAGTTCTAGTCCCACCTTAGGTGTGCAAATGAGCTGGGTGACTTTGAGCCAATCAGCAGGAGACTGTGAGTTCTAGTCCCACCTCAGGCACAAAAGCTAGCTGGCTGATTCTGGACCAGTTCCTCTTTCCTCTCAGCTCACCTCAAGGATTGTTGTTACAGGGAAAAACAGCAGAAGGAAGGAGCACCAACTTGCGTTATTTACAAGTAATAAAGATGGGATTAAAATTATATACATAAAAATAAAATAGGAAGAGATTCCGGGTCTAAAATCTATTCTCTGGTGTTGCTTTATTCCTTGTAGCTAATGCTGGGGCTGGCTATCATTTTGGAAAGATAATTCCATTTGGCCTAATTCAGAAAAAGAAAGATGCTTAGGGCAAGTTTCTTCAGGCCCACTTTAAAATGTTGTTATTTAATTTTACAGAGGCAAAACCCTGTCTGTCTTGCTTCTGAATGCCTACAACTTAACCTGGCAACTCGACCCGCCTCCAGTTACGATAACTTTTATAACCAACATAGGTTCTCCCTTCTGAACTATGGAGAGATGGGGAACTTGCCAAATTTCTTTAAATTCTGATGGATAGAGTCTCTAGGCAGAGTTGCACATCTATTATTTTTTTTTCTCCTCCCTAACGATAAAAGCAAACATCTCTGATCTGAATTCCTCATGATTTAATAGATATATTCAAGGAGTGTTCTTGGCCTTGCTGTCTCTCCGGGATATTTCCCCGCGCCCCCCAAATTTCCAGTCTGGCCTCACAGTTAATATTTTAAACGGTTGAGAAAAGCTAAAGCTGGCTAGATGCTGCTGAAAACTATGTTTATTTTGTTGTTGCTGTGAGGGTCAAAGCAAGCTTTGTGGGACCTTTTCAGAAGTGGGTGGACCAGAATTCATTTAGGAGGGAGTTTAAAAGAGATGAAATACATTTCTTAAGCCCTGGCAAAAATTTAATACCCCTGAAAACCTCCTAATTGCAATCCAGCCTAATTGCAATCCAGCATTGCAGTTTTAAGTTTCAGTCATAAACCTCAAAACAGTCTATATGACCTGTTGCTTTCACAAAGCATAGGAATAAACATGACATCTAACTTGTCACCACGATGTAAAAAAAAGATGTTGAGGCTCTAGAAAGAGTGCAGAGAAGAGCAACAAAGATGATCAGGGGACTGGAGGCTAAAAACATATAAGTAACGGTTGCAGGAATTGGGTATGTCTAGTTTAAGGAAGAGAAGGACGAGGGGGGACAGGATAGCAGTCTTCCAATATCTCAGGGGCTGCCCCAAAGAAGAGGCAGTCAAGCTATTCTCCAAAGCGCCTGAAGGCAGGAGAAGAAGTAACAGATGGAAACTCATCAAGGAGAGAAGCAACCTAGAACTAAGGAGAAATTTCCTGACAGTTAGAACAATTAACTAGTGGAACAACCTGCTTCCAGAAGTTGTGAATGCTCCAACAATGGAAGTTTTTAAGAAGAGATTGGACAGCCATTTGTTTGAAATGGTATAATAGGGTTTCCTGCCTGAGCAGGGGGTTAGACTAGAAGACCTCCAAAGTCCCTTCCAACTATTCTATTCTATTCTATTCTATTCTATTCTATTCTATTCTATTCTATTCTATTCTATTCTATTCTATTCTATTCTATTCTATTCTATTCTATTCTATTCTATTCTATTCTATTCTATTCTACTCTACTCTACTCTACTCTACTCTACTCTACTCTACTCTACTCTATTCGCAAATGCTATTCCATATGTATAAAAGGAAGAAAGCTTTATAATGATACAGCATGTCCTAATCATGGTACGCCAATCCCATACCATCTCATCTGGCTTCAGTGAAGGCCCACAATCTTCACACTTCAAACTCCTGGCCCAACGGCAGGCGTTCATCTTGAAACATCTCTTCGAAGATAGATTGGCAGAAGTGAGAATTCATCTCTCTTTTCCCTCCTCAGGGCCCCCTCCTCTCCTCTTTATACAATTTCTGTTTCTGGGGATGCCAGAGGTCAGCCTCCATGGGGTGAATGTTTAAAGTCAACCCCTCGGAGGAGTTAGGAACCAAACAGCTTAGCATGTCACCGAATGGTGACAATTGCTTTGATCTGCCTCAAATATCCATCTGCGGAGGTTGCATTGGATGAGGAGATAAAGTGAAGGTCACACCAGCAAACTGCTTACTCAGACTTGTTCTGCTCTATGTCCAAGGCTTGTTTAAAAGCGTAACCCCCTCCTAGCCCCCTCCCTTCCCAAAGGACCCCGCTTGGCTGCAATATTTAACACTCCCAATTTTCATTCCTAAATAGTTTGAGGATCCAGGTGATATCATAATTTCCACCAAAAGCCCTTAATTTTCACAGGGGCTTATGTTTCAGTTTGGGCCATGAGACTGTTCCCCAGGCTGGAAATTGGCACAAAAGGATGTGATAGTTGACCTTTTTTACAAGATTAGGCGCTCCACATGTTTTTCGGCGCTCGTCTACCCTGCGCCCTCTGAGACCACTTTGCAAGATGTGACTTTGAAACAAAAGACTCATGATTTTGCAGGCCAAAATTAAAGCGCGTTCATTGACTCCTCTACGTCAGCCGTTTTGCCATTGTTTTATTTAACAAGTTTATGTTGAAGAACAATGATTGTTCAATCAACCTGTGTAATCTCCTGCTGGCCTGGTTTACAATAACATTAGGCGATGTTGTCGTTTGTTTCTTTTTTTAGCTTAGTGAGATTTGCAGATCTGCCCACTTTACAGCTGTTCAGCAAATTGCATCTTTAAATCTGGGGTTAGTTTTTAGGTGTGAGGAGCTAGCGCAGAGCATATTTTGAAGGGAAGCAAGAATTTGCAACATCAAGGTGTATTGCAGTACACTAATATCTGAAAGGAATTGTGGTATGCTTAGACGTATGATTGGGGGTCTTGTAATGTTTTATTGTTTTACTTAAAATGCTGACATGGCCAACTGTCTTGTGGAGCATAACTCTGGGCAGCTAACGACAATAATAAAAATATAAAAATATTGTTTTAATTGACTTCATAAAGTGATATACACAATTTAACAAAAAAAAACAGTAAAACAAAAAAAAGCTACCTAATTAATGGATAACTTTAACGTTTACACAGATTCTGGCTAGTGTCTTCATCTAAAGTTTAATTAGGCATGAATTAGGCACATTTTTGAATGAAATGCATGTACTGCAAGTGGCAGTTACCTTTTATACACACTTACCATCCCACCCCCATCCTTAATCCAGGGATGTTTTATCCTTTTGGTAGTTTTTTTTAAAAAAAGAAAATGTTATTGATTTTCTAGTTCTACATTTAAATATTTGAAAAGCAATGTGGCGGCTGGGTTGGTCCATAATTCAGTAACATACGAATCTCTTTAGTGCAGATCTCAAACGATTCCATTAAATATTTTCTCTCTTTCCCCTTTGGTATTTACTGTCTCACATTTAAATTAATACAATTCTTATTATATCGATTACATAAAGATAACTTTCTTACATTTATCAATAATTTTTAGTTTATACATATCCTAGTTGTTTTAACATCTTTTTAGACAATCAATGTCCTGGTTAGTTTTTCTCAATTTTTAGTTTCCCGTTAATATTTAAATTTAACGTTTAATATTTACAATTTCCAAGTTTTAAATAACCACAATTCCCTTTATCACAATCCATCACAAGATCTAATGTTCAGGATACACGTCTTATCTATTTGAATTCTCACCATCTTACATCAACCAATTAATAATACAATATAATATTCTTATTTTCTGGTAATTACCAAAAATTACCTTTGGGTAGGTTTACCAAACCCATCAAAATTCCAGCAAGTGATTGGGGGGGGGATGGGCGCGGAGGGCTAAAACATATGAAGAAGGTTGGCAGGAATTGGGTATGTCTAGTTTAGTGAAAAGGACTAAAGGCGACATGATAGCAGCAATCCAATATTTGAGAGGATGCCCCAAAAAAGAGGGGGGTCAGCTTATTCTCCAAAGCACCAGAGGGCAGGACAAGAAACAATGGTTGGAAACTGAGCAAAGAGAGAAGCCACCTGGAATTAAAGAGAAATTTCCTAACAGTGAGGACAATTAACCAGTGGAACAGCTTTTCTTCAAACGTTGCGAGTGCGCTGAAAGTTTTTAAGAGAAGACTGGACAGCCACTTATCTGAAAGGGTATAGGATCTCCTGCTTGAGCAGTGGGCTGGACTAGATGACCTCCAAAGTCCCTTCCAACTCTATTCTGATTGATGGATGGATGGATGGATAGAAAGAATGCTTTTCTACTCATCCCACCTAACTTTCCATGAATTCTTTCTTAAATAGCCTTTTTATAGGTGCCCAAGTTGGTGCCAAGTTAGGAGGTTGGACATTTGGGAAGAAAAGAGAATAATAAAATGCATGATTGAAGAATCCTTCTGAGTGATCTCTTCCCATGCAGATGGGGGGGGTAGTAATATTTAGAATAGAATAACAGAGTTGGAAGGGACCTTGGAGATCATCTAGTCCAACCCCCTGCTCAAACAGAAGACCCTGTACCATTTCAGATGAATGGCTGTCCAGTTTCTTCCAGTGTTGGAGCATTCACAGCTTCTGGAGGCAGGTTGTTCCACTGGTTAATTGTTCTAACTGTCAGGAAGTTTCTGCTTAGTTCCAGGTTGCTTCTCTCCTTGGTTAGTTTCCATTTATTGCTTCTTGTCCTGCCTTCAGGTGCTTTGGAGAATAGCTTGACACCTTCTTCTTTGGGGCAACCACTGAGATATTGGAAGACTGCTATCATGTCCCCCCTGGTCCTTCTCTTCCTTAAACTAGACATCCCCAATTCCAGCAACTGTTCTTTATATGTTTTAGCCTCCAGTCCCCTGATCATTGTTGCTCTTTGGCTGATGGTCCCAATTTGCATCTTAATCTGGATCTTTGCCCTCCCCCTTTTTTAATTAAAAAAACCCGACTTAGTCACGCAGACACAATTAACCATGTTTGAGTTTCCTCTCCTGAGATGTAACATTGGCCTGAAATGCTTTCTTTCCTTTGTGTGTGCATAACAGGAACATGTGTGAGTAAGAGCATGTGAGTAATATCAGCCCGGAGAGGTGGAGAAAGGATTTTGGAAGGCTCCCAATAGGTTGACATCCATAACACTTCCTCTGGCTGTTTTCTTGCCAACGATGAATTTCCCTTCTGCAATACAGCTTCAAGAGGGATGCTCTTAATGCAATCCCCATAAATCAAAGAGACAACTAGAGATAACCAAGAGTTAGTCGAGCAATCAGAAATATTCCCATAAGGGCTTCATAAGGAGTTCTTTCCAATCCCAAAAGATGTGAAGGATGGGTGTATCGCACACTCTGTTGTAGGTTGATGGACCCACCGGGCGGGTTCTGTTTCCCAGCGCACAAACTATAATCCAAAATTCCAGGAGAGAAGTCTGTTTGAGAAGGAGGAAAGGAAGTGGGCCACGCCAGGCAAACAGCAGGAAAAGCTAGGAGTGAAGTTCATCTGAAGGGCAGCAGGAATGTTGCCAAGGATGACAATAGCCTAGTCCAGAGGTAGGCAACCTTGGCTCTTTTATGACTCGTGGACTTCAACTCCCAGAATCCCTGAGCCAGCCATGCTGAGGGGGAAGGGAGAGGTTTCCAAGCTGAGCATTGCTGGCTCAGGAATTCTGGGAGTTGAAGTCCATGAGTCATAAAAGAGCCAAGGTTGCCTACCCCTGGCCTAGGCCTCTTCATGACTTGTGAACTTCAACTCCCAGAATTCCTGAGCCAGCATGGGGGGAACTATGGCCCCTTCATGACTGGTGGACTTCAACTCCCAAAATTCCTGAGCCAGCATGGGGGAACTATGGCCCCTTCATGACTCAGGGACTTCAGCTCCCAGAATTCCTGAGCCAGCATGGCTTAGCTTGGAAACCTCTCCTTTCCCCCTCAGCGTGGCTGGCTCAGGAATTCTGGGAGTTGAAGTCCACCAGTCATAAAAGAGCCAAGGTTGCCTTCCCCTGGCCTAGGCCTCTTCATGACTTGTGAACTTCAACTCCCAGAATTCCTGAGCCAGCATGGGGGGAACTATGGCCCCTTCATGACTTGTGAACTTCAACTCCCAGAATTCCTGAGCCAGCCTGGCTCAGCTTGAAAACCTCTCCCTTTCCCCTCAGCGTGGCTGGCTCAGGAATTCTGGGAGTTGAAGTCCACGAGTCATAAAAGAGCCAAGGTTGCCTACCCCTGGCCTATGGTGAAACTGAGATTGCAGAGAGCAATAAGAGATGAGCTCTTGGTCTTAGATGACTGCAAAAATCCTAGGGATGTTCTCTGGGTGCTTTTGGGAGAAAAAGGAGGATTTTGAGAATTATTCTCTCTCTTCCTTGCCAGATGCGGTGGTCATCTTTAAAGAAGCAACACGTAAACCGAGAAATGCTTCCTTTCGCTCTCAGTTTACATAATCATCACTTACGTAACTGATTCTTTTCTCTTTTTTTATGAACCAGAGTGGTAGAAATGTAGGAAGAATGGCACAGAATCACAGGATCACATTGCTGGAAGGGACCTTGGAGGTCCTCTAGTCCAGCCCCTTACTCAAGCAGGAGAACTTGCACCATTTCAGACAAGTGGCTGTCCAGCTCCAGCGATGAAGCACCCACAACTTCGGAAAGCAAGCTGTTTCATTAATGAATTGTTGTCACTTAGCAATGGAAATTTTTGTGGTTGTACATGGAGGACTACCTGTATGCTAAATATTTGGATGGGAGCACTTCCGTTCTGCGCTCTGCTCAACCTCGCCATGAACTTGCCTTGAAAAACCCATGGAAGGGAAAGAAATGTTCACGAAGTCAGAGGGAGCAGATTACGTTTTTCGATCTGACCTCCGGTTCTTGAGTCCTACTGGATGGAACTTAACTGAGCTTCTTAGAGTTGCAGCAGTCCTCCGATAAACCCTAAAGTGGTTGAGTTCTGGAGGAAGTTCAGACAGAGGTTGCTTCCTTTTCTTGCAAAAGTTTTAACTGTGTACAGTTTACCCAAACGAAAGGCAGGGAACTTTGAAGGTTCTCCATTTTATTCCCTACCACTCAAGATGAAACTAGAGTCCTTCCACCAGCCAGGAAGGAGAAAAACCAAGACTGAAGAGAAGGAAGCAGCAGATCAAACGGTCTGTGAAATTAATCAGAGTCCTGTTTAAAGAGCCCAACGAGGCTGTCTTTGTCTCCTGGGGATGTCTGCCATCTCAACCCGTCCATGCTGATAACCCAGAACTCTTGTTGTGTTAGCCATCTTGACTATCTATTCCATTCACTGCCTTCCCTTTTATTTCTCTTAGTCTGGAAGAAGCGAGAGAAAGCCAGAAACAACCAACACTTTGTTGTTCAACTGCTGAATCTGTAAAAAAAAAAACAAAAAACCAGAAAACAAAGGAAATAAAGCAAAATGGGGAGGGGAGACACCACAAAATGGCTGCCAAAGGCAGGGAGTGGGGAATATCTCTCTCTCTCTCTCTCTCTCTCTCTCTCTCTCTCTCTCTCTCTCTCTCTCTCTCTCTCTCTCTCTCTCTTTCTTTCTCTCTTTCTCTCTCTCTCTGTCTCTCTCTCTCTCTCTCTCTCTCTGTCTCTCTCTCTCTCTCTCTCTCTCTCACACACACACACACTTTCTCTTTCTCACTTTCTTACTGTTTCTCTCTGTTTCTCTCTTTTTCTCTCTTCACAATAATGTCTTGGTTCTATAAAAAAAAGGGTTGCTGGGAGTAGGTATGTCTAGTTTAATGAAAAAAAGGACTAGAGGTGACATGATAGCAGTGTTCCAATATCTCAGGGGTTGCCACAAGAAAGAGGGAGTCAAGCTATCCTCCAAAGCACCTGAAGGCAGGAGAAGAAGCAACGGATGGAAACTAATCAAGGAGAGAAGCAACCTGGAACTAAGGAGAAATTTCCTGACAGTGAGGACAATTAACCAGTGGAACAACCTGCCTCCAGAAGTGGTGAATGCTCCAACACTGTCTGAAATGGTATAGGGTTTCTTGCCTGAGCAGGGGGTTGGACTAGAAGACCTCCAAGGTCCCTTCTAACTCTCTACTCTACTCTACTCTACTCTACTCTACTCTACTCTACTCTACTCTACTCTACTCTACTCTACTCTACTCTACTCTACTCTACTCTACTCTACTCTACTCTACTCCACTCCACTCCACTCCACTCCATTCCCAGTTTCTCATATGGCCGCTTGGAAAAATTATTTATCTACCGTTGGATGTCCTTGACAGAGAGAAGAATTCCCATGATTGAGCCATCTTCTATATATTGCCCTTTTTTTAATTCTCAGGAGTTTAATTTCTCAGTTCAGCCAGAATTTGAAAGCAGATAGAGCTTTGCAAACACAAAGAAATATCCTAGAAAGTCAAGGTCCTTTTTTTTCTGACTTTGAACTTATACTAAAACAAGCAGGCAACTCAAACAAGAAAAACCTAGCCAGGGAGCAATTAACAAGGCATAGTTAAGTGACCACAGCAACAAAATAAAAACAGATGTGGATCTAACTTCTCTGTGTGGTTTCTTTTTGTAAAATTCAGAACAGAGTGTTTAAGGCCGTTTTAACCCACCACAAATAAGCAATTACTACTTTATTTTACGTGTTTGACCTTTACTGACGTTTTAAAATGTCACATATATATTTTTTTTCAATAGCTCTTTGGGTGCCAAGAATGTCCTGGCTTGTGTGTGAGGGGTGTGTGTGTGTGTGTGTGTGTGTGTGTCTATGATTATTTTTTTTTAAAATGGTTCTCGTCTGTAACCACGCAAGGATTGTTGAAAGCCGGAGCATCAAATAATAGCTCTTTGTGTCTGAATCGCACTGCTTTTTCCATTTCCTGAATGCCTTAATTCATTCTTCTTCCTGGGGACTTCCAGATGGGTGGTGAACTTCAGTGCCCATAATCCTCAGCCCGAAGTCCACTATATCGGAAGAGGAAGGCCAATCTTGCTTATTTCAGACAAAGAAATAATAATAATAATAATAATAATAATAATAATAATAATAATAATAATAATAATAATAATAATAATAATAAAGTTGGAAGGGACCTTGGAGGTCCAACTAAGGCAGGAGACCCTGTACCATTTCAGACAAGGGGCTGTCCAGTCTCTTCTTAAAAACTTCCAGTGTTGGAACATCTGGAGGCAGGCAGTTCCACTGGTTAATTGTTCTCACTGTCAGGAAATTTGTTTTTTAGTTCCAGGTTGCTTCTCTCCTTGATTAGTTTCCATCCGTTGCTTCTTGTCCTGCCTTCAGGGGCTTTGGAGAACAGCTTGACTCCCTCTTCTTTGGGGCAGCCCCTGAGATACTGGAACCCTGCTATCCTGCCCCCCCCCTCGTCCTTCTCTTCAGACATACCTAATTCCAGCAACCTTATATGTTTTAGCCTTCCTTAAATGTTGCCTCCATTGACCTTAATGGTCTTTCTAAGTAGACCACAGGGAGAAGTATAAAACCGAATGTGGGTGCAATTTACGTTGGCTGTTGCAAGCTCAAAATTAACAGCATTTTGAAAAAGCGTATTGAATTTCTACCTCAGGTGTTTTTGTTAGGGATCATAAAAGACTGCACTACCACAGAGACGAACTTAATTCTGAACCTGATCACAGCAGCGAGACTGTTGGTGGGACAATACTGGAAGAAGCCAGAAATACCACCTATAGAAGAATGGACTTTGAAAGTAATAAATTTGGCAGAAATGGCTAAAATATCGGCATATCTGAAGGATCGCTCAAATGAACAATATATGATAGACTGGAAACAGTGGATAGACTACATACAAGAGAAACACCAATCAAAGAAAATGTATCTGGCTTATAGTTAAATCTGGACATAAGGAGTGAAGAATGTTTACAAATTTAAATCGATTGTATTAAGTTGGATAGCAGTTAGCTTGAATTTCCCCCTGGTTTACATGTACAAATATATATCTATCGATTAATGGAAGATATATATTAAATAGACTAAGAATGTACTTGTTGAAGGGATGGGTACATTGACATGAAAATTATTGATTTTGATAAGATGACTTCTTTGTTTGATGTCCAATGGATTGATCTGAAAAGAAGTGAAAGTTAAAATTTTTAAAATGTAGTTGGTTTATAGTTAAACTTTGATATACGGAGTGAAGAAGGTCTACAAATTTAAAATGATTATATTAAGTTGAATGGCTTTAACTTGAATTTTTTTCCCTCTTTGTTTACATGTACAAACGGATATCTAATAATAAAAATGTTAAAATTAAAAAAAAATTAACAGCAATCCCCTCCCAGTGCCCCCCCCCAGACTAAGGGAGGATTGTAACACACCTATCATGGCAATGAAACATGAACGTCTGGTGTAATAGAGCTGGCAGCAGTTGTCTCTGGTGCAGTTATTTATATCGTTAAAACAAAGCTTTGTTTACAAGGAAGAACTGGGCAAGAGAGCCTTGAACTCAGCTGGGTTGCTGAAAACCCACGGAAGATTTGTTAGGAACCAGGCCCCAACTTTGGTTTATTCATTTGATTTTCCATGGGAATCAAATAAATAAATTTATACCAGTGGAATTTGAAGAGATTTATTTACACCGCTCTCTCTTTGACAACCTGGTCGTCATCTAATGATCAATGGTTATCTCTCTACTACTCATCAGCCTGTTACCCTTCTGTCTATCCCTTGATTATCATGGAACGAAGGCTGGAAGGGGTCTTGGAGGTCCTCTAGTCCAACCCCCTGCTCCCCCTATATCCGTTCCGGACAAATGACTAGCCAATCTTTTCTTAAAAACCTCCAGGGATGAAGCACCTACACCTCCCGGAGGCAGGCTATACCACTGATTACCTGTTTTCACTGTCAGGAAACGCTATGATTCATTCATTCTGAACCTCTTCCTCTTTTCACATTAAGTTGAATCACGAAGGTTAATTACCATCTTTCTGAATGTGGGGGCAATGCAGTTTCGTATGTGCTGTAAATGCTGGTTTTATTAGACCGAGGAATTTTAGACCCTGAAAGAAAAAGTCTCTACATTAGACTTGGCAAATATCTCTGTCTCTGTCTCTATGTCTATGTCTATGTCTCTACCTATATGTATATATATCATCTATCTATCTATCTATCTATCTATCTATCTATCTATCTATCTATCTATCTATCTATCTATCTATCTATCTTATCTATCTACCCTATCTATCTATCTATGTCTGTCTGTCCGTCCACCCACCCACCCACCCATCCATCCATCCACCCACTCACCCACCCACCCATCTATCTATCATCTATCTATCTATCTATCTATCTATCTATCTATCTATCTATCTATCTATCTATCTATCTATCTATCTATCTATCTATCTATCTATCCTGTCTGTCTGTCCGTCCGTCCGTCCGTCCATCCATCCATCCATCCATCCATCCATCCATCTATCTATCTATCTATCTATCTATCTATCTATCTATCTATCTATCTATCTATCTATCTATCTATCTATCCTGTCTGTCCGTCCGTCCGTCCGTCCATCCATCCATCCATCCATCCATCTATCTATCTATCTATCTATCTATCTATCTATCTATCTATCTATCTATCTATCTATCTATCTATCTATCTATCTATCTATCTATCTATCTATCTATCTATCTATCCTGTCTGTCCGTCCGTCCGTCCGTCCATCCATCCATCCATCCATCCATCCATCCATCCATCCATCCATCCATCCATCTATCCATCCATCCATCCATCCATCTATCTATCTATCTATCTATCTCTACGTATCTATGTATCTATATCTATAGCATCCTGAAAAAACCAGGCTAAGGCTTATATTAAGAGCATCCTGAAAAAAACAAACATGCCAGGGCTTATCTATCTATGATTGTTACTGTCTTAATTTCAAGTGTGGCTTTTGTTTGAATGCAGGATAAATCAGAAGTGCTCCCTCGGTGTGGGGGGGGGGGGAAAGGCGAAAAGAGAGTCATCAGATTTTTCTGTTTTTCTTTCCCAGGCCTTGAACAGCAGTCTGTATAAGAGCGGCTCTCCTTATGGCTCTCTTAATAACATCGTGGATGGCTTAAATTCCCTGACGGAACATTTTTCGGACATTTCCCTTTCCTCAGATGCCCGCAAGCCGAGCAAGAGACCCCCACCAAACTATCTCTGCCATCTTTGCTTTAACAAGGGACACTACATCAAAGACTGCCCACAGGTAAGGACCCTGCAATCTCTGAGGCCTACTTCCTGCAAAGGAGGGGGGGTACACGTAGTCTCCGACTTCACGACCACAGTGGAACCCCAGAATTTTCAGTTGCTATGCGAGACAGTTGCTAAGTGAGTTTGCCCCCCTCCCCTCATTTGCCGCCATACAGATACGGCCGCAAATGGAGCCCCAGATTTCTGTGGGAAAGCGAAACATTTGTTAAGTCAATGTTTGCCCCCATTTGACGGCTTGCCATTAAGTGAATCCCTTAGCTTGTTCAATTAGTCAGTTGGAAAAGTTGCTTTAGAAATATCAAAATCCTTGTTTATACTTGTATTTCATGAATAACTTTCTCAGAACATAGAATAATAGACTTGGGAGGGACCTTGGAGACCCTATATCATTTCAGACAAATGGCTGTCCAGCCTTTTTTTGAAAGCCTCCAGTGATGGAACACCCACAACTTCTGGAGGGAGGTTGTTCCACTGGTTAATTGCTCTCACCATTAGGAAATTTCTCCTTTGACCTTGTTTGCTTCTCTCCTTGGTTAGTTTCCATCCATTGTTTCATGTCTTGGCGTTTGGTGCTTTGGAAAATAATTTGCCCCCTTCCTTTTTTGTAGGAGCCCCTCAAATATTGGAACACTGCCATCATGTCATTCCCCCCACTGTCCTTATTTTCATTAGACTACACATACCTACTTCCTGTAACCATTCTTCTTCGTATGTTTTAGCCTCCAGCACCCTGATCATCTTTGTTGCTCTTCTCTGCACTCTTTCCAGAGTCTCAACATCTTTTTTGCATTGTGGTGACCAGAACTGGATGCAGTATTCCAAGTGTGGTCTTACTAAAGCTTTGTAAAGTGGTACCAGTACTTCATCTGATCTTGTTTCTATCCCTCTATTAATGCAGCCCAGGATTGCATTGGCGTTTTTGGCTACTGCCACACACTGTTGGCCCATATTTATGGGATTGTCCACTAGACTCCAAGATCCCTCTTGAGTTACTGGCATTAAATCAGATTTCACCTAGTCTATACCTATACAGTTGTTGTTTTTCTTACATAAGGGTAGAACTTTACTTTGATCTACATTGAGTTTCATTTTCTTAGACAGGTTTTTGCTTGGAATGAGGTTCTAAAGATCCTGAAGATTGGGAGAATGCATAACAGTCAACTTGAACCATCTTTTTTATATATATATAATTTTTTTATTAAAACAATCAACATTGAACATAAAAACATATTATGCAGTAATCATCATGGCACCTGATATACAATGCTATGCATTAGTCTTTGAAAACGTCTGAGTTAGTAAGCCTTTTTCCCACTCCTCGCATCTAGCCTCAACTATACTCCTGTTACACTTTGTTTGATTGGTGTTTCTCTTATCTGGTTCAATATTAATGTGATCAACATTAAACATAAGATCCTATTGCTAAGCAATCATCCTAGAACATAGCATACAACATTAGGTATTAATCTTTGTAAACATCTGTTTTAGTAAACGTTCTTCCCTCCCCCTAAACGTTCTTCCCTCCCCCCAACTTGAACCATCTTATACGTGTTGTAATTAGTTAGATTTCTTTTTCACCAGGTTTAAAAATACTCCTTTAGTTATGTACGTACAGGCAAGACCTAATCTAAAACAATAGAAAATTGGAACCAGTGCCCAGGAGAGATGAGGAAGCTGACCAGATACAGAGCAAGTCAGAACAGCAGAAAAAGAAAACAGCAGATGGTATAAAACAGGGGTCTTCAAACTTGGCCCTTTTATGACTGGTGGACTTCAACTCCCAGAATTCCTCAGCCAGGCCTGGGGCCAAGTTTGAAGACCCCTGATATAAAAGGGCCAAGTTTGAAGACCCCTGATATAAAATAACCTGAGCTTGATGTTGTTAGCGAAGATTGCACTAATTTGGGGGCTCTGTTGAATTAGCAATTAGCCTTGTCTGCTTTTTTTTTCCCCCTAGTGCAAAGTCAGTCAGTGCAGACCAGATGCAAAAGAGTGATGGATGCACAAAGTGGATTCTGCTAAGCACTGAGGAATAGGCATCTCTGTGTGCCAACTTCAGACAGGATTTTTAACAGGCAATGCCACCCTTCATTCCACTAAAAAAAAAAAATTTGTGGACTTCCAGGAAATGTGAGCAGATGTTGGCCTTCTCGGTGTTTTGATAAGTGTTGGATTGTTTCCTCCAGAATAACAAACAGGCATGGATAGGAACCAGTTCATCGCCTGGAAAAAGCCCTTATGTGCATCGTTACAAGTTCACCTCCCATTAATGAGGGCTTTAGACTGTGCTGATTCTTTGGGTCAGGGACCTATTGAATATTTATTACGGGTGTGGGAGAGAAAAGAGGGAAAGAGGGAGGATCACGCAGCCTGTTTGATTTCCTCTCATCTTTTTTCATCTCGAATTTGGATAAGGTCTTTTGAAAATGAAACAAAACAAAACCTTGCATGACAAAGGTTAAGTTCTTTAGCACACGGGCTTTTGCTTAGTGCCTCCCACTGCTCTCCTTCTTCTCAACCCAGGTAGGTTCCCGTCAAGATATTAGCCTGTGGTTGACACAGATCAACCAGCTGAAAAGCAAATATTCTTGCCAGGAGTTTTCTTTTCTTTTCTTGAGCTTCTGCCAAAGTCTGCTTCCTCGGTTTTTGCCTTCTAGCTTTCTGATCCTCTTTTATCACCGGAGAGAAAGAAAGGGAGAGGGGGAAGGAAGGAAGGAAGGAGAGGGAGGGAGGGAGGGAAGAAAAGGGGGAAGGGAGGGAAGGAAGGAAATAAATAAAGAAAGAAAGAAAGAAAGAAAGAAAGGGAAGGAGGAAGGAGAGGGAGAGAGAGAGAGAGAGAAAGAAGGAAGGAAAGAAAGAAAGAGGAAGGAAGGAAGGAAGGAAGAAAGGAGAGGGAGAGAGTGAGAAAGAAAGAAAGGAAGGAAGGAAGAAGGAGAGGGAGAGGGAGAGGGAAAGAGTGAGAAAGAAAGAAAGAAAGAAAGAAAGAAAGGGAAGAAGGAAGGAAGGAGAGGGAGAGAGTGAGAAAGAAAGAAAGAAAGAAAGAAAGAAAGAAAGAAAGAAAGAAAAGAAAAAGAAAGGGAGGAAGGAAGGAAGGAAGGAGAGGGAGAGAGTGAGAAAGAAAGAAAGAGGGAGGGAGGAAGGAAGGAGAGGGAGAGAGTGAGAAAGAAAGAAAGAGGGAGGGAGGAAGGAAGGAGGGAGTGAGTGAGAAAGAAAGAAAGAAAGGAAGGGAGGAAGGAAGGAAGGAGAGGGAGAGAGTGAGAAAGAAAGAAAGGGAGGAAGGAAGGAAGGAGAGGGAGAGAGTGAGTGAGAAAGAAAGAGGGAGGAAGGAAGGAAGGAGAGGGAGAGAGTGAGAAAGAAAGAAAGAAAGAAAGAAAGGGAGGAGGGAAGGAGAGGAAGAAAGAAAGAAAGAGAAAGAAAGAAATAAAGAAAAAGAAAGTAAGAAAGAAAAAGAAAGAAAGAAAGAAGAAGGAGGGAGGGAGGAGAGGGAGAGGGAGAGGGGGAGAGAGGGAAAGAAAGAGAAAGGAAGGAAGGAAGGAAGGAAGGAAGGAAGGAAGGAAGGAAGGAAGGAAGGAAGGAAGGAAGGAAGGAAGAGGGAGGGAGCTTTGTTATTCAACTATCAACATGTGGTTTTGGGGAGTAAAAAAAACGTTGCTGTTTGTTCCTACTCTTTGTGCCAAACTGCTGGAACCTCTGTCTGATGAGGAGGTGGTTTCTTTCCTATTCCGTCTTCTATCTGGAAGATAATAATTGTGAGGAAAGAGTCCCCAGGCTTGGCTTTCACACCATAGGCTGTACTTAATGTTTGGAGAATTAGCACTGGGGGGGGGGGAAACATTTCTCTGACTTTAGTAGGTAAAGGTAACCTCATTCCAAGCAAGAGGAAGGAAAGCTCATGGCCTCCAGATGATATTTGGGCTACACCTCCAGCTGGTAAAGTCGGAGGTCAGAGACGATGGACAGGGCAAAGTTGCAGTTGACCTACCGATTCGATCGATCGATCAGAATAGAGCTGGAAGGGGCCTTGGAGGTCATCTACTCCAACCCCCTGCTCAAGCAGGAGACCCTGTACCATTTCAGACAGCTGGTTGCCCAGTCTCTTCTTGAAAAACCTCTAAGTGAGGAAGCACCCACAACTTCTGGAGGCAAGCAGCTTCCATGGGTTAGTTGTCCTCATTCTTAGGAAGTTTCTCCATAATTCCAAGTTGCTTCTCTCCTTGATCAGATTCCAACCGTTGTTTCTTGTCTTTGCCTTTTTGGTGCTTTGGAAAACAAGTTGACTCCCCCTCTTCTTTGTGGCAGCCCCTCAAATACTTGGAATACGGCATCCCATTTTGGTCGCCACGACGTAAAAAAGACGTTGAGACTCTAGAAAGAGTGCAGAGAAGAGCAACAAAGATGATCAGGGGAGTGGAGGCTAAAGCATATAAGGAACGGCTGCTGGAATTGGGGATGTCTAGTTTAGTGAAGAGAAGGACGAGGGGGGACATGATAGCACTGTTCCAATATCTCAGGGGCTGCCCCAAAGAAGAGGGAGTCAAGCTATTCTCCAAAGCACCCGAAGGCAGGGCAAGAAGCAACGGATGGAAACTCATCAAGGAGAGAAGCAACCTGGAACTAAGGAGAAACTTCCTGACAGAACAATTAACCAGTGGAACAACCTGCCTCCAGAAGCGGTGAATGCTCCAACACTGGAAGTCTTTAAGAAGAGACTGGACAGCCATTTGTCTGAAATGGTATAGGGAAGTGGTGGCGAACCTATGGCACGCATGCCAGAGGCCGCACTCAGAGCCCTCTCTGTGGGCACACAGGCCATGCCCTGGAGAGGGCAACTGTCCCTCTTCAACCGGCCGCCCGCTAACTCGATAAAGTCCCATATGGCCAGATGCATCACAGCATCCATGCGCTCGCTGGCCTCTATGTGCAGAGGTCAATGGTGTCAGGCAGTACCTGCCCCGGCCCCTGCCTCACCTTGCCCTGTGACAATGGCACCCCTGTCCTGCCTCGCCTCACCTCGCCTCACCTTACCTCACCTCACCCCACAGGACGAGCCTCCTGCCCACTGCCCCACCTGGCAGAGACCCCTTGGATCTCCCCCAACCCTGCCCGGCCCCCACAATCAACATTGAGGTGATAACGCTCACCTTGGCCATTCCCATCCAATCTGCCATGATTACCACAGCCACACCCACCCAGTGGGCCACACCCACCTGGCGCCCGGTGATAAATAAGTGGGTTTTGGGTTGCAGTTTGGACACTCGGTCTCTAAAAGGTTCGCCATCACTGGTATAGGGTTTAATTTAGTTTAATTTAATTTAATTTTTCGGACTTATATGCTGCTCCTCTCCGAAGACTCAGGCTTGTTTCCTGCCTGAGCGGGGGGGGGGTTGGACTAGATGATGTTCAAGGTCCCTTCCAACTTTATTATTATTATTGCTGTTGTTGTTGTTGTTGTTGTTATTGTTATCATTATGTCACCCCGGTGACTGAGGGCATGTTTACACCACGGTGCAAAGCGTTTTAAGAATGGTCCCACTTTCCAGAAAAAAAAAAAACAGAGAAAAAAAGAAAAGGGTGTTAAAACAAAACAAAACAAAACAAAACTGATGGTCTGGCAAAGTTTCAAACTGAACTGATCTTCAGGGACAAACTCAAACATGCCTTAGTAACAGGTAAATACAAAGGTAAAATATATGGATGGAAAAGACCGGTTCAGTCCAACAGCAAGCGGATTTTTCTTCACTATTCTCGCTTTTCAAAGTTCCCTCTCATTTGGGTGGGTTTTTTTTTTTTTTAGCAATTATGATACCATTCTCCAAAGGGGTATTTATTTAACAAAAGAATGAGGTCATTCTTAAGTAGATGGACTCTCTCAGATTTATTTGGCAGAACGGAAAAAGATCTTGGAAGGGATGGGGGGGGACTGAAAATTTGGTTCTCATGGTGCTCAAAACACACCTGGCATCTCCTGGGACATTGCCAGATTCCCCCATCTGATGACGTAGATGAATGCGGACACAAAGCTGGGGGGAAACCAGTTGCCAAGACTAGGCCTGGATTACGATCATAAAAGAAATAATCACTTTTTTTTTTTTGGCTACATTATCACAGGACAAAATTATCACAGGGCTTTGCTTAAGCCAGCAAAATTCAGAGAATTTTGCCCCCTCTGGTGACTCTTCTCGCCCCGGTTCTTAAGTCATTAAGCGCTTCCCCATTGATTTGGCTGATCCGAAGCTCATAAAAAAGGGATGACGTGAGCCTGGGACGCTGCAACCGTCCTAAGTACATGCCAGTTTCCCAGCCTCTGAATTTGGATCACATTTATTTATTTATTATTTATTTATTTATTTGACTTCTATGCCGCCCTATTCTGGAGAACTCAGGGCGGCTCACAACATAATAGAAATCACAGTAAAATACATGAATATAAAAACCCCTAAGTTAAAAAAGAAAAACCAATCATTCCACAAACTTACACACAAACATACACTGGCTAGGGGCAAGATGTTAGCTGCCCCAGGCCTGCCGGCAAAGGTATGTTTTAAGCAATTTGCGAAAGGCGGAGAGGGTGGGGGCGACACGGATCTCCAGGGGAAGTTGGTTCCAGAGGGCCGGGGCCGCAACAGAGAAGGCTCTTCCCCTAGGCCCCGCCTGGCGACACTGTCTGGCTGACGGGACCTGGAGAAGGCCGACTCTGTGGGCCCTAACCGGCCACTGGGATTCATGGGGCAGCAGACGGTCCCGTAAATAACCTGGTCCGATGCCATGTAGGGCTTTATAGGTCATAACCAACACTTTGAATTGCGTTCGGAGACCAATTGGCAGCCAATGCAGCTTGCGGAGTGATGCCGAAATGTGGGCATTTCTGGGCAAGCCCAACCCTGCTCGCGCGGCTGCATTCTGCATTACCTGAAGTCTCCGAACATTTTTCAAAGGTAGCCCCATGTAGAGAGCATGGCAGTAGTCGAGCCTCGAGGTGATAAGGGCATGAGTGACTGTGAGAAGAGACTCCCGGTCCAAATAGGGCCGCAGCTGGTGCACCAGGCGAACCTGAGCAAATGTCCTCCTCGCCACATGGCTATAGGGAAGCTTGCGACGGTTGTAAGACTGAAAAATGCCCCTTAAGCCACTTGTAACTTCAAGCAGCAACAATTGTTAAGTTGAGGAATATCTTTACATACAGGGGGTGGAAAAAAAACCCAACAGAATAAGAACTGCAGGCCAGTTAGCATTCCTTGTACAGCCCACTGAGAAGGTTTTTTTTCCCCTGTCCCCTGAAATACATTTCTAAACGCTCAACTGCACCATTCCTACTTCAGCACTCATAAGCTGCTAATGGGAACCAGATGTGAGATCTAACCCCCCCCCCCATTCTCTCCAAATAAAAACAGCCTTTTTTTTTTTTGGTGCATCAGGTTTCTTGGAGGAGGAGATTCCTAGAACAGCTGAAACTTTAGAATCCAAGTAGTAAAATAACACTGGGAAAGTTTTCGAAACAAAGTGGGGTGGGGGGGGTTGAATGGAAATGGGGGATAGCAAATCAAGGCTAGCAAATCTGGCCATGTGTTTCCCCAAGAGACGAAGGAAGTCAGGAGTTTTGTAATTCTTGTCCAGCTTCCAGTCCACAAAGTTAATTGTTGCTGTTGTTGTTTAAGATTCCTGGGGATAGGAGAACATGCATAAGTTTATGCAACTATTAAAATCACGCGCAGACCAAAAAAATTAGACAACAGGCAATGCTGGGAGCGGAGTAGCTTGTCTTTTCCGAGTTAGGGCTGTCTAACTAACACAGCCGTTTCTTCGGAGAGTGTCCTATAACAGAGGTCCCCAACCCCTCGGTCTATGGACCGGTACCGGGCCGCGGCATGACAGCAACTGGTTTGCACAAACAAGCAAAGCCCCATCTGTGGGATGCAGGCAGCACACAAAACTACGCAGTCTCCGGTCTGTGGAAAAACCTTTCTCCACGGAACTGGTCCCTGATGCCCAAAAGGTTGGGGACCTCTGTCATACGAGATAATGGGTACCGCGGTACTCATTGTTAATTGGTTCCAGGATGCGTAATGAGTATCAAAAAATGATGATTACCAAACAGTGTTTTCCCAGAAGGAATCAATCAATCAATCAGAATAGAAGCTGGAAGGGACTTCAGAGGTCTTCTAGTCCTCCCAGGTCCCTTCCAGGTCCTATTCTATTCTATTCTGTTCTGTTCTCTTTTGTTCTATTCTATTCTATTCTATTCTATTCTATTCTATTCTATTCTATTCTATTCTATTCTATTCTATTCTATTCTATTCTATTCTATTCTATTCTGTTCTGTTCTGTTCTGTTCTATTCTGTTCTCTTTTGTTCTATTCTATTCTGTTCTGTTCTGTTCTGTTCTCCTCTTCTCTTCTCTTCTCTTCTGGTCTAGTCTAGTCTGGTCTAGTCTAGTCTAGTCTAGTCTAGTCTAGTCTAGTCCAGTCCAGTCCAGTCCAGTCCAGTCCAGTCCAGTCCAGTCCAGTCCAGTCTAGTCTATTCCAGTCTATTCCATTCTATTCTGTTCTGTTCTGTTCTGTTCTAGTCTGTTCTAGTCTAGTCTAATTAGTCCAGTCCAGTCCAGTCCATTCTAGTCTAGTTAGTCTAGTCTATTCCATCCTATTCTGCATTCTATTCTATTCTGCATTCTATTCTATTCTATTCTACTCTACTCTATTTACTTTATTCTGTTCTATTCTATTCTATTCTATTCTATTCTATTCTATTCTATTCTATTCTATTCTATTCTATTCTATTCTATTCTATTACCGTATTATTTGCGACCCTCTGACAAGCAAAATCAGTGGGGGAAAAAACAGATTCACAAAAGAACTGTTACTGATTTAATAACTATTGTGATGCCCTTAACAAAAGGGGCACGAAAGGTTGTGGAACTCAGTTGTCTCACCTAACAACAGAGATTTTGGGCACAGTGGGCTTCTACGGTGCCCTTGCTGCTCATTTAAGAACCGGAGTGATGCATGCAAAGGCTAGGCGGGGCCAAGATCAGCAACTGCTCTGAATAAGAGTCTGATGGGGTTTCTCTTTTGAACGGGATGGGACTTAGAGAGAGAGAGAAGGCAGTTGCCTGACACCTGGTGTAATATGAGATAGGAGAACCGAAGCTTGTCAGCCAGTGAGGAGCTGAATGTTTGCATTCCCCAAAGGTTATCTCAACACGGGGCCTGTCCAACTCCTGTTTGAAACTATGGGGGGAAAGATCCAAATACAAAAAAGTTGTTGAGACTTTAGAAAGAAGGTGCGAAGAAGAGCAACAAAGAGGATTATAGGCCTGGAGACTAAAACATATGAAGAACGGTTGCAAGATTTGGGAATGGCAAGTCTGGAGAAAAGAAGAAATGGAATGGAGTGGAGTGGAGTGGAGTAGAGTAGAGTAGAGCCCTCTTCTTTGGGGCAGCCCCTGAGATATTCGAACATTGGCTCTCATGTCCCCGCTCGTCCTTCTCTTCATTAAACCAGACATCCCCAATTCCAGCAACCGTTCCTTATATGTTTTAGCCTCCAGTCCCCTAATCATCTTTGTTGCTCTTCTCTGTCCTCTCTCAGCATCTTTTTTTTTCCATCATGGTGACCAAAACTGGATGCACTATTCCAAGTGTGGCCTTATCAGGGCATTATTAAATGGTATTAACACTTCACGTGACCTTGATCCTATCCCTCTGTTTAAGAAAGGAAAGAAAACATTGTCTTAATTTATTAAAGAGGTCAGAGATTGGTCTTCTGAAAAAATGCATCTCATGGGTGTTGCTTGCTTAGGAGCCCTGAGCTTGAGCAGATCGCAGCCTATTCAATGGGGTAGCCTGTCTTGAACTGCGATGGTGATACTTCTGCTGTAGCTTCTGCTTATTCTACTTATCATAAACAAAAACCCTCCCAGTGATAACTGTATCAGCAGCTCAGGGCTAAGCGGCTAATTGTGAATCCTAGGACTTTACTGTTTACGGTTCCTCCCAAAGACTTAAGTGGTTCTAATCTAAATTAAGAAAATAGGTGGCCCCCCAAAGGAAGATTGAGAAGGCATGTGGGGGGCCCTGAGTGGATAGAGTAGGCAGAAAGGGAGAAGCCAGGCCTCCATTTAAAAAAAAAAAGGAAACAAAAAATCTTCACACCCAAAAGCGAAGGCTTCCTGCCAGATCGGTGTTTTTTTTCCAGGATGGTTTGCTGATACAGCAGTCCCACAGCTTCCCTTTGCTCTGCTGAAGCCGCTAAGATTGAGCATCACATCCGCTTGCGAGGACCAGCAGATAAACCCCGTGCCATGGTCCTTTGGCTGTGCCTTAACAACCATTTAGCCAAATTGGTGGGGGAAAGAAGCACAGTAATTTATCATCCGTTCTCCTTTTCAGCTGTGCAGGACTGGGCAGATTCCTTTCGTTGGCCCCGTGCACTCTCATAGACCTCCCCAAGGAGAACAGAATGAGTTCTGCCCTCAAATTATTTCCACAAGGCATGTACTCACCATGAAAGCAGTGAAGTCTTGTGGTCTTCCTGCCTCGTTTCTTGAAAGATAAAGTTCATCACAGAGTCTAATGAAGAGAAGGATTAGGGGTGACATGATAGCAGGCATTCAATATTCAAGGGACTGCCACAGAGAAGAAAGGGGTCAACCTATTCTCCAAAGCACCTGAAGGCAGGACAAGAAGCAGCAGATGGAAATTTGTTGAGGAGAGAACCAATCTAGAACTAAGGGTAAATTTCCTGACCATGAGAACAATTAACCAATGGAACGGCTTCCTTTCGTATGTTGTGGGAGGTTTTGAAAAAGAGACTGGACAGCCATTTGTCTGAAATGGTGTAGGGTCTCCTGCTTGAGTGGGCGGTTGGCTTAGAACAGGGGTAGGCAACCTGGGCTCTTTTATGACTCATAGACTTCAACTCCCAGAATTCCTGAGCCAGCCTGGCTCAGCTTGGAAACCTCTCCCTTTCCCCTCCGCATGGCTGACTCAGGAATTCTGGGAGTTGAAGTCCACCAGTCATAAAAGAGCCAAGGTTGCCTGCCCCTGATCTATGTCTATCTGAATCCCTATGCCTAGGCCAGGGGTAGGCCACCTTGGCTTTTTTATGACTGGTGGACTTCAACTCCCAGAATTCCTGAGCCAGCCATGCTGAGGGGAAAGGGAGAGGTTTCCAAGCTGAGCCATGCTGGCTCAGGAATTCTGGGAGTTGAAGTCCACCAGTCATAAAAGAGCCAAAGTTGCCTACCCCTGGCTTAGAAGATCTCCAAAGTCCCTCCCACTTTGATATTCTGTATTTTATTCTGCCTGTCAAGTGAAGCCCAAGACCCCCTTTTTGTGCAGAATGCGGAATGATGAATTCAAGTTACCGGAGTGGAGATTCCAGTTACATTTTTAGAGGGGTGGGGGTCTTTCTAACTCAGAAAGTTTGACACGGGAACCAAAAGTGGAGAGTTGAATGTGCTGCCTTCCATTGTGCATGTTCAAGAGAAGGCTGAACAGAGACATCTGTTTGGAATTGCTTTCTTTGGATTGCTGCAGGGAATTGGAATCTGTAACGTAACTCTTCCTTCCAACTCTATAACTCAACATTTTATGAAACTTCCTTGCTGTGTTCTTTGCTGTGGCTGGGAATGCCAGCCAACACGGCATATTCCTCCCAGCCAGTCTAGGAAAAAAAAAACTCTTCTGCTGATGATCATGCTTGATGGGAGAAGATTCCTGTCTATCTTCTCTGCATTTAATATTGTTTTGCATAATTTATTCTACTTTGTTTAGAGCAGTGTTTCTCAACCTTGACAATTTTAAGGCATGTGGGCTTCAACTCTCAGAATTCCACAGCCAGCCTTGCTGGCTGTGGAATTCTGGGAGTTGAAGTCCACATGCCTTAAAATTGTCAAGGTTGAGAAACACTGGTTTAGAGTTCATAAGGGATTCGGCTAGGGGAGAAATAGGGAACTAGACAGACACACAGAAGCCTTAGGTCTCTGTTGCTTAATACATTTTACTGTAACATTATTCATGCCCATTCATATGTATCTTAACATGTCGGGGGCTAGAAACCCAACATGTGGATTTTTAGGAAATTAACGCTGCATGCAGTATTTCCTTCTCCTGTCTGTGTAGAATTAGCTCTAAACTTCACTGTTGGCTGAGAAACAACCTCATAGTAATTTTCTGCTATGAGGAAGTACTGCTAATTTCCCTTGTCACCAAAGAGGTCCTGAAGAGAAAGAAGACCAGACAGGTCTTTAAGGAAAGGGTGGCAGGGGAAATAAGAGAGTAAATAAGAGAACGGGGTTGAGCTCTTCGAAGCAGAGGATGGAAGGAATGTAACAGAATAGCAGAGTTGGAAGGGATCTTGGTGGTCTTCTAGTCCAACCCCTTGCACAAAGCAGGAGAGCCTGTACCATTACTACTGTAATGCTCTCTACATGGGGCAACCCTTGAAGAATGTCCGGAGACTGCAGGTTGTCCAGAATGCGGCCGCGCGAGCTGTCTTGGGTCTCCCAAGACATGCTCATATCACTCCAGCTCTCCGTGAGCTGCACTGGCTACCATTTGGTCTCCGAACACAATTCAAAGTGTTGGTTATGACCTATAAAGCCCTTTATGGCAATGGACCAGGATACTTGCGGGACCATCTTCTGCCTCATGAATCCCAGCGACCGGTTAGGGCACATAGGGTTGGCCTCCTACGAGTCCCGTCTATTAGGCAATGTCATCTGACGGGGCCTAGGGCAAGGGCCTTCTCTGTTGCTGCCCCAGCCCTCTGGAACCAACTTCCCACAGAGGTCCGCACTGCTTCCTCCCTCCTAGCTTTCCGGAAATTATTGAAGACCTACCGTATTTATGCCAACAGGCTTGGGGCGTATGAACAGTGCTCTGCCCCCGGGCCTAGGAATGAGCCTCCATCGTTGATTGTGTGTTTGATTGTGATTGCATGTTGTATGTATGTGTTTTAGATTGAATGAATGTGTTTTTGGATTGGATGGCTGATTATTATTATTAAATTCCTTACATGTAATTATATTGTTGTTGTAAGCCGCCCTGGGTCCTAGGAGAAGGGCGGCATAGAAATTTGAATAAATAAATAAATTCCGAACAATCTCTTCTTAAAAACCTCCAGTGATGGAGCATCCACAACTTCTTAAGGAAAACCGTTCCACTCACTGTTTGGTCAGGAAACTTCTCCTTCATTCTAGGTTGGTTCCCACCTTGGTTCGTTTCCGTCCATTTCTTCTTGTTCTGCCTTCAGGTGCTTTGGGGAATGGGTGAACCCCCTCTTCTTTGTGGTGGAAATATCAGAGGGCAGAAAGCATAAAAAGCTACAGATTTAAGGAAGACTGAAGTTCACGTTGTGGTTTGAAAGAGAAAGCCAACACTTTGGTTGCAGGGCTTCAATTCAACCAGAAATTGGTGCAGCAAAACCTTCAAGATGAAGATAGCTGCATGGCTGCCTGGAGTTCAAAGCATTAATTGCTTAGGATGTTCTTTAGATGATCTTTGGGGAGGATATTTCTTTCCTTTGAATGAGCTTCAGACATGATAGTTAAAAAGCTGTTCTCAAGACTGAATTGCTATATATTTAAAGACGGGATAAACGCTGCACTTTCTCCCTTGAACCTTCTCTGACCTCTTTAGAGTGGCCTGCCAAACTTGGTTGGAAAGCAAAGAGGGGCCAGGATTGTGGTTGCTCCAGGCCAGACTGAAACAAAAGAGGAGGGGAGAAACTCAGCTTTTCCCATGATATGTTGAAATATTCCCTTTACCCTGGCTCCATCTGTAACCTGGAGGAACGGAATCGTGTGTGGAAAAAAGCCACTTCTAACCAACACTTTTGATCTGCAGTTGCAGACAGTGGAATTCATATTACAATTTGGTCCATTGTTTATATGCTTGGGTTTTGAACAAATTCTTCTGCCCTCGTTTAGGTATATGGAAAGCTTGCTGGATCCTTAACGAAAGTTGTAAATCTTAGAGAGAATCAGCCATGTGGGCAGAGTAAATTTTCCAAGCAGGCCATTTGCCATGAGAACTGGGCAACTGCTGCAACTTCTTGGAGACTTAAATCATTTTAGGATTTATTCCTAGAAAACCCATAATTGTAAAAGTGAGGACTCCTGTATCCGTGCTGCAAAAAATCAGTTGACCAGTAGGTGGTGGAATTTATTCCCATCACCACCACCACATCTCTTTGCTAACATCTAGTGGTTGCGTGTGGTTTAGCAACCCTGATCTGATTATCATATTTAAGTCAAGGATGCTGTTAACACACTGTGACTCAACTGTATATTATTAGGATGAATAAAAGCAGTAGACCAGACCTGTCCTCAATCTGGGGAGTTCTCTAGATGTGTGGACTTCAGCTTCCCCAATAATGGTCAGTAATGACCACATATATTGGGAATTCTGGAGTTAAAGTCCTCACGTCTTCTGGCCACCCAGTTGTGGAATGGTCCACTAGAGAAAACAATGGGAGCAATCATAGACTCATAGGATTGGAGATCTTCTAGGCCAACTCCCTGCTCAAGGCAGGAACCCTCATATCATCTTGGACAAATGGTTGTCGAATCTTTTCTGAAATTTCCAGCCACGGAGCACCCACGATTCTGGGAGGCAAGCTATTTCATTGCTTAATAGTTGTGAACATAGGCCGCTTTGCCTCCATCACTGCTGTCTTCAGTTTCTTTAATCCAATTTCTGCTGGGCATCATGTTTCATGTTGCCACACACTTTGTTCAATCTACTTAGCTAGAAAAGTGTGACGGGCACCTCACTGTCCCTATTCTATTAGCCATCAGTTATTGGGTCTTTCTCCTGGAGTCATCATGGGAGCAGTGGTGGGATTCAGCCGGTTCGCACCAATTCAGCAAAACTGGTAGCTAATTTTTTTGTTGAGTTTGGCGAACTGGCTGAAGCCTTAGCCCTTTTTTGCAAGGCCCAGAACAGCCCCCCCGGAAGTGCATGGACACCATTTCCAGAAGTCTGTTCTGGGCCTCAGAGGCTCGGAGGAGGCCTCCCAGGCCCAGAACGGCCCACTAGAAGTTTGTGGACACTGCTTCCAGAAGTCCATTCTGGGCCTCAGAGGCCCAGGCCCAGAATGGACTTCTGGAAGTGGCATCCACGCAGAGAACCGGTTGTTCACCTGTCTGAATCCCATCACTGCAAGGGAGCCTTCTTTCTCTTGAACCAGATTAAGTTCACTCAGCTATCATTCTGATCCCATATATCTAACCTAAGATGGTGTGGTGGCTCAATGGTTAAGGTGCTGGGCTTGTCGGCTGGAAAGCCGGCAGCCTGGGCTCAAGACTTGAGCTATCCACGATGGGGTGAGCTCCCGTCCTCGCCGCAGCTCCTGCCAATCTAGCAGTTCGAAAGCATGCAAATGCGACTAGATAAATAGGTACCACTGCACTGGGAAGGTAACAGGGCTCCATGATGTCATGCTGGCTACAAGACCAGGGAAATGTCTTCTGAAAGCGCTGATGCAAAGGCCTTGAAACGGAGATGAGCAGCGCCCCCCCCCCTTAAATGTGGCAACAATTACCGGAGCAACATCTGGAAGGACTCCTTTTATAGCTAACTGAATGAACCAGGAATATATCTATGTACTTAAATTACAGTGTTTTCCGGTCCTTTTTGAACTGCACTCCATGGGGAGTGAATGCCGGATATCTTACCAGTGCTGAATTTTTCGTTCGGCGTGGTGTTTTGTTTACTTGATTTCCCTCCACGCAGCTGTTTCTCGAGCGGTAAAAATAGGTTGCGGCTAAATTTGCTTTGGCACCTGCTGCTTTACAAAATGGAGGTAACCAGAAAGGTGGGGAAGGGGCTGCTGCTTGCAGAAATGTCTAATAAGAATATTTTTTTATTAACGGCCACAGAAGATTTTTATATGTGTTCGCAGAAGACTTTTGAAAAAGCTGGGCAGATGGAGGAAGGTCATTTCCTCGGCGCAAAGCGTCAGGGCGTTCTTGGGGCGAGAAGGAACCATTCCAGTGTGAAATGTGATGGTCCTATTTACAGGCAGTCCTTAACATACGACCACAATGGAGCCCCCAGTTTTCTGTTGCTAAGTGAGACAGTTGTTAAAGTGAGTTTTCCCCCTTTCCCAACCTTTCTTGCCGCTGTTTGTTAATTGAATCCCTGCAGTTGTTAAGTCGGTAACAAGATTGTCGAGTGACTTTGTCAGAAGGTCGCAAAAGCTGATCACATGGCCCTGGGACCCTGCAACCGTCCTAAGTACATGCCAGTTTCCTGGCGTCCGAATTTTGATCACGTGACCATGGGGATACCGCAATGGTTGTAAGTGTGAAAAATGGTCATACGTCACCTTTTTCAGTGCTGTTGTAGCTTTGAATGGTCACTAAATGAACTGTTGTAAGCCAAGGACTGCCCGTACTTAGTTATTTATTAAATTTATAAGCCCCCTATCTCGCTGTCCATTCTTCTCCTGCCTCAGTTGTTTCTCTTGCGAGGCAAGGCAAGGTAACCCAATAGGAACAGATTTTTGCACATCTTAAAGTTTTGAAACATGTTGTATAGGAAAAACAACTTGATTCAATACAGCCAAAAATGACTTAAATTGATGTCCTAGGTGAGGGGTCTTCAAACTTGGCCACTTTAACACTTGTGGACTTCAACTCCCAGAATTCCTCAGCCAGCCTGGGTGGCTGAGGAATTCTGGGAGTTGAAGTCCACAAGTCTTAAAGTGGCTAAGTTTGAAGACCCCTGTCCTAGGTGGATTATCAGAATTGAATTATTGGTTCAGAGTAGCTTAATGAAGCTACGTTCGGAGCTCAAAGAAAAGCATAGAAACTTACTTTTCTTTCTCATCTGTTGACGTGTGGTGCTCAATGGAACTACATCTACATGGAGGGAAGTGTGTAGTGGGGTGCCCCAGGGCTCTGTTCTGGGCCCAGTGCAACATCTTCATCAATGATTTGAATGAGGAGATAGATGGGGAACTCATCAAATGTACAGATGACACCAAGCTGGCAGGAATAGCCAACACTCCAGAATTTACAGGCTTAGGATACAGGAGGATCTGGACAGACTTGAACACTGGGCGCTTTCTAACAAAATGAAATTCAGTGGTGAAAAAAGTAAGGTTCTACATTTAGGCAAGAAAAACCAAATGCACAGGTATAGTATAGGGAGTACCTTGCTCAATAGTAGTAACTGTGAGAGGGATCTCGGAGTCTTAGTAAACAATCACTTAAATATGAGCCAGCCGTGTGCTGCAGCTGTCAAAAAGGCCAACACAGTCCTAGGCTGCATTAACAGAGGGATAGAATCAAGATCACGTGAAGTGTTAATACCACTTTACAATGCCTTGGTAAGGCCACACTTGGAATACTGAATCCAGTTTTGGTCACCACGGTGTAAAACAGATGTTGAGACTATAAAGAGTACAGAGAAGAGCAACAAAGTAACTTGCTTATTGTCCTGCCTTCAGGTGCTTTGGAGAATAGCTTGACTCCCTCTTCTTTGGGGCAGCCCCTGAGATATTAGAACACGCCTATCATGTCTCCCCTCGTCCTTCTCTTCATTAAACTAGACATGCCCAATTCCAGCCACTGTTCCTTATATGTTTTAGCCTCCACTCCCCTGATCGTCTTTGTTGCTCTTCTCTGCACTCTTTCTAGAGTCTCAACATCTTTTTTACATCGTGGTGACCAAAACTGGATGCCGTATTCCAAGTGTGACCTAACCAAGGCATTGCAAAGTGGTATTAACACTTCACGTGATCTTGATTCTCTCCCTATTCTCCACCAGGCAGCAGGATTGCAGCTTCTGAAGTCTTTTGAAGTTTGTTCCTTGCCAGATTGTCTTGCTCTCATCAGAAAGAAAAAATGCTCATCTTTACAGCTTCCTAATAGAGTGGCTTTAAGTGTCATTTTGGCAGAAGAACTGGACTGCCATTTCAGTTTCTAGATGTCAGCTGATGTTTATCGGTGCCTTTTAAGGCAGGCATTTGCCATCAAGCTGTCACAAGTCTACAACAGCTCTAATGTCCTCACAGGGTCCATGGCATTGTTTCCAAGATAACCATTTCCTGTCCATTAATGGGCCATGTTTGTATCTTGTAAGAAAACCTCCATTTTCAGCGCTTCTCTTTCTTGTTAAGCTGGAGTCAACACATGCAGGTTAGCCAGTGTTTAGAAAATCCTTCCTCTGTGTAGATCTTTGTTTCTTTTTACACTGCCTTGATTGTGTTCAAAAATAGTTTCAGGCAAGTGTATCAGCCTACACTGGAATCCATTCCTTGTTTCTGATGCCGAGGTCAAAGGTTGTCTCCTGACTTACCAGCTTCTTCAGGAGTCCAAAATGTTTTCTGGTTACTTTACAGATTGGGACATAATAATAATAATAATAATAATAATAATAATAATAATAATAATAATAATAATAATAATAATAATAATAATAATAATAATAATAATAATAATAAAGTTGGAAGGGACCTTGGAGGTCATCAAGTCCAACCCCCTGCTCAGGCAGGAAACCCTATATCATTTCAGACAAATGGTTGTACAATCTCTTCTTAAAAACTTCCAGTGTTGAAGCATTCACAACTTCTGGAGGCAAGTTGTTCCACTGATTAACTGTCAGGAAATTCCTCCTTAGTTCTAGGTTGCTTCTCTCCTTGATTAGTTTGCATCCGTTGCTTCTTGTCCTGCCTTCAGGTGCTTTGGAGGAGAGCTTGACTCCCTCTTCTTTGGGGCAACCCCTGAGATATTGGAAGACTACTATCATGTCCCCCCTCGTCCTTCTCTTCATTAAAGTAGACATACCCAATTTCAGCAACTGTTTTAGAAATTCAATACTTTTTTTCATGTGATTATACCATAAAAGGAGACATATTATGGTTATAATAAATGGTTCATGAAGTCTTCAAAGAGTGCAGAGAAGAGCAACAAAGATGATTAGGGGACTGAAGGCTAAACCATTCAATGGACATTTGAGGGAACTGGGAATGTCTAGTATAATGAAGGGCTATCACAGAGAAGAAGGGGTCAACCTGTTCTCCAAAGCATCTGAGGGCAGGACAAGAGATAACGGATGCAAACTTATTAAAGAGGGATTCAAGCTAGAACAATTGATCAATGGAATAGCTTGCCTCCCAGAACTGTGGGTACTTCATCACTGCAGGTTTTCAAGAACAGATTGGACAATCATTTATCTGGAATTATATAAGGTCTTCTGCTTGAGCAGGCGGTTGGACTAGAAAACCTTCAATGTTCCTTCCAACCTTGTTATGCTAGGTTCTAAGTTCAGATTGATTCTCGGTGAGTTCATCAGCATATCCTGGTAGAATTATTGGGAATAAAACAAAGTTATCATTAGTCTGCTCTACAGCCCTTGATTTTTCCAGGATTATTCCCATCCAAATACTAACTGGGACTGAATCTGCTTAGCTTCTTACCTCAGAAATTTTGCTCAGGCAGATGCTGCCACCTGCTGAGGTAATAGGTGAAGATGGGTGTGTAAAATAGAGCACGATTCGGTCTTGGTTTTTTTATTTTCCAAAGGCCTGATTTGATAACAGACTGTGCAGCCTGTTTTGTTTGTAACTCAATCAAACCACACAAAAAATATGGTGAATAGTTTAATAAACAGAGGAAAGTCCTCTTGGTAACAGCCCTTGTGCCAAAATAATCAAATCTGTGAGCTCGCTCTCTCTCTCTCTCTCTCTCTCTCTCTCTCTCTCTCTCTCTCTCTCTCTCTCTCTCTCTCTCTCTCTCTCTCTCTCTCTCTCTCTCTCTCTCTCTCTCTCTCTCTCTCTATCTCTCTCTCTCTCTCTCTCTCTCTGCCAATCTCTCTCCTGGCATCGCATGTTCTGAGTTTGGAAAAAGTGAATATCAGAATTGAATTATTGGTTCAGAGTAGCTTAATGAAGCTACATTCGGAGCTCAAAGAAAAGCATAGAAACTTACTTTTCTTTCTCATCTGTTGACGTGTGGTGCTCAATGGAACTACATCTACATGGAGGGAAGTGTGTAGTGGGGTGCCCCAGGGCTCTGTTCTGGGCCCAGTGCTCTTCAACATCTTCATCAATGATTTGAATGAGGAGATAGATGGGGAACTCATCAAATGTACAGATGACACCGAGCTGGCAGGAATAGCCAACACTCCAGAAGACTGGCTTAAGATACAGAAGGATCTCGACAGACCTGAACATTGGGTGCTAGCTAATTAAATGGAATTCAATGGTGAATAAAGTAAGGTTCTACATTTAGGCAAGAAAAACCAAATGCACAGGTACAGTATAGTAGTTGCTCAATAGTAGTAACTGTGAGAGGGATCTCGGAGTCTTAGTTGACAATCACTTAAATATGAGCCAGCCATGTGCTGCAGCTTCCAAAAAAACCAGCACAGTTCTAGGCTGCATTAACAGAGGGATAGAATCAAGATGATGTGATAGAATCAAGATGATGTGAAGTTTTAATACCACTTTACAATGCCTTGGTAAGACACACTTGGAATACTGCATCCAGTTTTGGTCACCACGATGTAAAAAAGATGTTGAGACTCTAGAAAGAGTGCAGAGAAGAGCAACAAAGATGATCAGGGGACTGGAGGCTAAAACATATAAGGAACGGTGGCTGGAATTGGGCATGTCCAGTTTAACGAAGAGAAGGATGAGGGGGGACATGATAGCAGTCTTCCAATATCTCAGGGGCTGCCCCAAAGAAGAGGGAGTCAAGCTATTCTCCAAAGTGCCTGAAGGCAGGACAAGAAGCAACGGATGGAAACTGATCAAGGAGAGAAGCAACCTAGAATTCAGGAGAAATTTCCTGACAGTTAGAACAATTAACCAGTGGAACAACCTGCCTCCAGAAGTTGTGAATGCTCCAACACTGGAAGTTTTCAAGAAGAGACTGGACAGCCATTTGTCTGAAATGGTATAGACTAGAAGTTGTCAATGCCTCCAGAAGTTGTACTGAGCATTAAGAAGATCCCGTGCAGTTTTCTGTGGAAACAAACCCCATCACATAGAATGAGTCTTTCTTGTACAGGCCACAAATTGTACTTTGAATATTGTGAAGTGGTTTAGATTCTTGGAACTCTAAAATTAGAGCCTGGAGAGTGAACCTTGGAAAGATCTTTCCATTATAGATGGCATCTTCTGTTTTCTGGTCCTAAGAGTTCACAACCCTTGTTTATTTCCTGTGATGGCCCTGTTTCTTTCAAAGCCTTGAATGAGGGTTTGGCCAGTCTTTCTTCAAAACAGAGCCCTGATGTCAGATGTTCTAGCCTCAATTTACCTCAGTGGCATCTATGTAAAAATAGGCCTTACCAAGTTCAGCAGGATTTGTGGCCAGGTGCCTATCTTAGATAGTTAGCCCTAGATAGTTTAGCTATTTTGAATTCGAGCACATTCGAGGGAAACTTTCATAAGATGATCTCCACTTGGAGAGCTAAGTGTGATCCCAATTATATCTACGTGAGCTCTTCTAGCAGCATGCCAAAGCTCTGAAATACGAGGATCACAAGACGTGGGACTGAGAAAGACAAAACAAACAGTAAACTGAGAAATGTACCTGGTCTTCTTTACTTTCTGTCTATAAAAATATAACCATGAGGGCTAGAAAGTTGATGAGGAATATTAAACTGAAAACAATAAATACTAATCTCTGATATTTCTAGAGCCTCTATATTATCTATCTATCTATCTATCTATCTATCTATCTATCTATCTATCTATCTATCTATCTATCTATCTATCTATCTATCTATCTATCTATCTATCTATCTATCTATCTATCTATCTATCTATCTACCTACCTACCTACCTACCTACCTACCTACCTACCATATCTATTTATCTGTCTGTCCATCTATTATCATTCCATTCTATCATATGTGCTTGTCTATCTATCTACCATTGTTCCATTTCTCTCTCTCTCTCTCTGAAATTTATAGATTCCCCATCTCACTCATATGTACTTCAATGATTTGTTATTAAAGTCATAATATTATTAAAGAAGAAATGTAGCAAATGAATTACTATTCTATCATAGCGATATTTAAAAGAGTGAAGCATCTGCTAAATTTTAGCAATTTTTAACAGTGAAACACTCTTGAAAAAAAACCTCATACAACTCCATGCTGCATCAAAATAAAAAAAATCAATAACTCAATTTGGGTGTGTTTTCACAAACTGTGTGAAAAAAATATTTCAAATTAGAAATATTTTTGGCTTGATCAAGGTCAAGTTGATATGTTCTGACATACTTTTGTTCCAAGCTTTGAACATTTCCAGGAAGTTTAAAGCAAGCCACCCAATTTGCAACTCAAAACAACAGCCGTGGAGCTTGAAAATTACATCCCTTCTTATTTTGGGGGGGGGGTTGGTTTTTTTTTGTCTTAACCTTTGCCTTCCTTAGGAAAGATCTTTGTTATTTTGTAGTGCACAGAAACAAGTGCATCCAAATAATCATTTCCAGTGGTATTCTACATAGTTTTGCCTAGAGATGCCTGTCTTGTTATTTCTTTTTTTAAATAAAATAAAATGAAATGAAAGAACAGTGTAAGGTTACTCTTGATCTCTCACCTGTTCCTGCAATTCATATCTTCTGAAATTAGATCTATCTATCAGTCTGCTGCATTTTTAAGGCACCTCAAGCTGGTTGTAGATTTTCCAGCAGCACACACTGTAAATATAAATTTCCCATTGCTCAAATGTTATAGTAACAAACGAGACTTTCTTCTCACCTTTCAATCAGACAATATTAAACTTATTCATTTTCGTTCATACTCTTTTTTCAAATTTAGTTTCAACAATATTGCCAACGCTGCTAACATGGGATGTTTTTGCATGGACAACAGATGGAAATGTAGCCATCTTTTACCTTTTGCTTTTAGAATTAGATGAGGCTGGGAGGGGGGATGTGAACGAGAATCCAGCTGGACATAACAACACTAAACCTAGCCTGAGAAACAAGGTTATTGTAACCAGAGCTGATAAGGAATTGGCAGGGCTGGAGAACTGGAGAGGAAGCCCACCCTTCAAGCTAATTGGGGAATGTGATTTATGACTGTTAATTGGAGGAGGGAATTGTGCTTTGATATTATGTGCTCAGGGGAGGGGAATTCAGTTTTTGGCTTCGATTATGCACTGCCGATGCTATGCTTCTCAAAATAAAGACTCTTTAAAGTAAACAATGCCTCAAAGTTGTTTTGAAGAGTTTCATCTGTCGGAACCATGACATCAAGCCAAAACCTGAATTCCTCTGCCTTGTAAACCTTAAGTGATAACTTACCCATTGGATTTTCAAACCACTTTTTTTTATATAAGTAAAGAACAATGCCTTTGCTTCTCCAAATTTACTCTTTTTTTAATTTGATTTGTTAAATTGGTAAGAGATTTCCCCCTCCCCCCATCTGGCTTTCTGACTCCAAATTCTCCTGTTACGTTTAACCCCTCTGTAGATTCTCTGTCCAGACTTTTATCGGTGAACACTCTTTAGGCAATTTTAAAATATTTTAATTTTGTACATTTATATGTTTTTTACATTTTAAGGCTGTACAGCGCCCCGAGTCCTTCGGGAGAGGGGCGGTATAGAAATTTAATAATAAATAAATAAAAATAAAAAGACATTGGATAATAGCAGTTAAGAGAATTGGTCCAAAATTACTTTGAATGTAGAACGTAGAATCAGAGCCGTGGTGGTGCAGTGGTTAGAATGTGGCACTGCAGGCTATTTCTGCTGGCTGCCAGCTGCCAACAGCTTGATCCTGACCAGCTCAACATTGACTCAGCCTTCCATCCTTCCAAGGTTGGTAAAATGAGAACCCAAGTTGTTGGGGGCAATCTGCTGACTCTATACACCGCTTAGACAGGGCTGTGAAGCACTGTGAAGCAGTATATACTGTGTTTCCCTGAAAGTAAGGCCTACACCAACAATAAGCCCTAGCTTGATTTTTTGGGTGGGCCTAATATGAGCCCTATCCCAAAAATAAGCCCTAGTTTTGGGTGAGGCACACACCTAAAAATCAAGCTAGGGCAGGAGTGCGGGTGTGGAGCTGCCCCACCTGCCCCACACCCACTTACCTTGCAACCAGGCCTCTCCTTGCCGGCCCACTTCTTCTGCGGGGGGAGGGGTCTTCTGCAGCCAGGTCTGCATTTCTCAGCCACAGGGCTTTCCGGAAGGCCTTCTGCAGCCAAGAACCGAGTTATGGATTCTCGGTTCTTCTATTCTATTCTATTCTATTCTATTCTATTCTATTCTATTCTATTCTATTCTATTCATTTTCTATTCTATTCTATTCTATTCTATTCTATTCTATTCTATTCTATTCTATTCTATTCTATTCTATTCTATTCTATTCTATTCTATTCTATTCTTTCATTCCATATTCTATTCTATTCTATTCTATTCTATTCTATTCTATTCTATTCTATTCTATTCTATTCATTTTCTATTCTATTCTTTCATTCCATATTCTATTCTATTCTATTCTATTCTATTCTATTCTATTCTATTCTATTCTATTCTATTCTATTCTATTCTATACTCTATACTATATTCTACTCTACTCTACTCTACTCTACTCTACTCTACTCTACTCCACTCCACTCCACTCCACTCCACTCCACTCCACTCCACTCCACTCCACTCCACTCCAGGCTTGTCTTTTGTTGGTGAAAGATTTTGAACAGAAGATACGTGAGTCTTTGCAACAAAGAATGGGTTCTCTACTATGTTGCTTCAGACTCTTGAGCAGGGCAGGGGAAATCTCCAGCTTCCCAACCTTGTGGTGTCTGTCATTTAGTGACTGATTCCAGAGCAGACCCACCCCAGATCAAGGCAACGGCCCATGATTTACACTCTGCAGAACAGATCCTTCCATATAAGGAAGTTTAGCTTGGAGGCATGCTCAGATTTCAGAGTTAGAGATGAGGCAGGGATCCCATTTACGTTTTTTTTTTTCGATTTACCCCAGTTTGGTGGGTGTTTAAAGCTCCTTCCTAACCTCATCTCTAATAGTTCTCACACGTACACATACAATAATTCATGACAAAAAGGTCTGGCATCTGGAATTTGCACACTCACCGCATTATGCAGAGGCTTTGCAACACAAGTCATATTTGGAGGCATGCTTCCAAGTGTTACCTACCCATAATAGACAAGGCAGCTCTGAGAAGCCGTGTCTGGTGTCAGTTTTCCTCCCCTGCCCACACAATGTGTGTCTTTTTTTCATCCTTATAGTTCCAACGCTTTCATTATTCTGTATTTATTTCATAGCTAGGGTCTGGCATCCGAAGCTCACCAGTCTTCATGCAGAGGCCATTAAAAATGTCTTTCTCTTTAGCTCTGGCTGGACTTTTTTGCTCGAAACTGAAAAACAATGAAATTTGGGTTTTAGATTTTGATGATTACAATGATTTTGGAAGTCTAGAAATCACCTGGAATGTCGTGAGGTTTTGTAAAGCAAAAGGGTGAGGTTGTAATTTTTGTTTCGTGTTATGCTGCGTGAAAGAAGTCACTACTTTTTTTTCTTTCTTTCTTTGCCTTTTTCTGTTTCTTTCTCTCAAGTTCTCTAACTTTTGTTTCTTTTTGTATTTTGGTCTGTAATTTAATAAAATGTATTAAAAATGAATTAAAATTTAGAGAGAGAGAGAGAGAGAGAGAGTTGAGAAATACTAGATATGATTGGCAGCAGTCTCACTGGCGTGGCTCCACTTCAGAGGGGAGCAAATACAGATGTGCTGTTGCGTAACGCCCTGAAATGTCAGCTGCATCCAAGAGATTCCCAGTGGATTAAATTCAGAGAAATGGTTTCCTGGGTTTAACAGGGCAGAGTGAATCTCTCAGGTAGATCCTGGAAAACATGGACTTCTAATTGTTAAAAACATTTTATTATCTTTTTTCAGGACAGCTGCATTTGCTGTGACTCTTGGCCAAGGAAAGGGAGAATTCATGTGTAACGTTACAGCCTCGAATAAGCAGATATTTTGTTGGCAATGGCCACAATAGCCATTATAAAACAAATCTGTGGTTCTTCAATTGTCCTTCCTTTACTCTTCTTCCTAGTTAACTCTCACTGTGTGTGTGTATGTGTGTGTGCCTTTGAGTTAGAGCTTTGTTGACTAATCGCTACAGCAGGGATCTTCAAACTTGGCCCTTTGATGACATATGGACTTCAACTCCTAGAATTCCTCAGCCAGCAGACCTGGCTAAGGAATTCTGGGAGTTGAAGTCCACAAGTCATCAAAGGGCCAAGTTTGAAGACCCCTGATCTACAGTGTTCTTGACAAGATTTCGGAAGTGGTTTGCCCATTGCCTCCTTCCTAGGGCAGAGAGAAAGTGACCGGCCCAAGGTTGTCCAGATGGGTTTGTGGCTGAAGCAGAACCATAACTATAACTCAGTCACCTGGTTTCTGCTTAACCACTACACCACACGGATTTTGATTGACCTTTCCATCTTCCCCATTTATATTTGCGGATTGAGGTGTTGATAGTTTGGGTTTGAAACTCACCTCATTTGGAGTTAATGACTGCTCCGCTTAAGACCATTTTAAGTAGACAGGGATTTATGGTGACCAAGGCATGCAAACCACCCCCTCCCACCAGGAGTTCACTCCCAATGATCCTGACCTGGTGTAACCTCCCCATCACAAGACCCTCACTCAACACACCCACACCCACACCCACACCCAAAGCCCTTATAAACAGAAGAACACTGACATCCCCTAAACCAGGGGTAGGCCACCTTGGCTCTTTTATAACTCATGGACTTCAACTCCCAGAATTCCTGAGCCAGCCACACTGAGGGGAAAGGGAGAGGTTTCAAGCTGAGCCATGCTGGCCCAGGAATTCTGGGAGTTGAAGTTCTAAACTCTGCTGAAGATGTCACTAGCCCGGTAATGAAACGTTCAGAAACCAACTCACAAACTCGGAGACCGAAACTTCACCCTTATGTTTGAGTTTATTGTCACTCAACATTTCTATGCAATTTTGTGGCGGTTGGTTTTTTTACCATCCCCTTGGCATTTTTTCCCATTTCAGTTTGGCCTCTGTTGCACTTTTTCTTAGCTCCTTCAGTCATTCCAGTCTATAGTGTTTCAGAATTACCCTTTTGTGTTGGAAGTGCGAATATAGAAACAGCAAATTTGCGTTGGTTTTTTTCCCCCTCAACTGTGTAACCACTTGGGGCATTTCCTACCAGACTTTCAACTCTGCTTTAAGTACTGACCTTTGATCTAAGTATGGCATCCCATAAATATTAACAGCTTGTTGGCATTAACCAGATGAGTCCGCCTACATGGAAGAAGCTGAGATCACTCAAGCAAAGGGTGTGGAGAGAGAGCCCGCTGGGGATTGCTTAATAAATAATGCCCACATTTGGAAAAATGCAGACATGACTCTTTCTCCATCTGTGGGGTCCGATGGACTCATAATCCACCCTTCTATTGGAATGAAGTTAGATTGGTTCACGATGAGTATTTCTCTCCTATGTGAGAGACTCTGTGATTTGAGCTAGGGTAAAGTACTAGGAGAAGAAAGCTCATCTCCAAGGATTTATAGCAGGAACTAGAGCCATGGGTCAATGCCACCTTGCATAGGCCATCTGTTGATTCCCAACAGTACAGGTAGACCTCTGTTCACGGCCATCCATTTATAGTTGCCATTTGAAGTTACATCGAAAAAAGTGACATGCCCATTTTTCACACTTAGGACTGTTGCAAGCAACCCCATGAATACCATCTGGGCAATTGGCAACAGAGAGGTCCTTGGTGCTCCCCTGAACTTGCTTGTTTTCTCACGTGAAGTTATTATTCCCCTCTACTCTACCTTGGCCCGACCTCACCTGGAGCACTGTGTCCAGTTCTGGTCACCCCAGTTCAAGGAAGACACTGACAAACTGGAGCAGGTTCAAAGGAGAGCTACCAAGATGGTGAACGGTCTACAAACCATGTCCTATGAGGAACGGTTAAAGGAATTGGGAATGTTTAGTCTACAGAAAAGAAGACTGAGAGGAGACATGATAGCTGTCTACAAATACCTGAAGGGCTGTCACAGTGCAGAGGGATCAGCCCTGTTCTCACTTGCCCAAGGAAGGACTAGAAACAATGGGATGAAACTGCAGGGGAAAAGATTCAGATTAGATGTTAGAAAAAAAATTTCTAACAGTAAGAGTGATCGACCAGTGGAACAGGTTGCCACAGGAGGTGGTGAGCTCCCCTTCGATGGAGGTCTTCAAGCAGAGACTGGATGACCATCTGTCTGGGATGGTTTAGGGAATCCTGCCTTGAGCAGGGGGTTGGACTCGATGACCCGGGAAATCCCCTCCAACTCTACGATTCTATGATTCTATGATCATCAGGGCCAGTAAGAAGTGCAGTTTGCTGTCTGTTTATATTCTGGCGTCTTGCCTGTCTGGGTGGGTGGATGGGGTTGTTTACTAAAGGCTCTTTGGCATTAGTTTCTTTTTTTTTTTATTTTTTAATAAAGTTTTTATTGAATACAAAGAAAAAAAAAGAATTAAAAACATTGAACATGGTAAATCGTCCTTGACTGACATCACAGTCCATATTGCACATTAATTACATATAATATATCTATATACAAACTATACAATTCTGGTCTCTGTCTTAACTTATCTCTTTATTTGTGACCTCCATTTTTTCCCCTCCCATCTATAAAATTTATTCCATATTCGATAAAATTCTGTTTCTTCCTGATTTTTTAATCTTTTACTTATCCTATCTAGTTCTGCGCGATACATAATTTTCTTTATTAGTTCTTCCTCACTCGGTGCTTCCATTGCTTTCCACTTTTGAGCAAATAGTATCCTTGCCGCCGTAACTATGTGAATAATTAAATATGTCTCCTCTTTATTTACATTTTCCTCTAGAATTCCTAATAGTAATGCCTCAGGTTTGTATAGAATGTTTTGCCTAGACATTTCTATTGCCCATTCCCAGACCATACGCCAATACACCTGTGCGTCTCTACATGTCCACCATACATGAAAAAAGCTGCCCTTTTCTTCTTTACATTTCCAACATGTAGAAGAATATCCGTTGTACATTTTGGCTAATCTGGCCAGAGGGAGATGCCATCTGTAAACCATCTTATGGTTGGCTTGTTTACTAAAGGCTCTTTGGCATTAGTTTCTTGACTGGGGTCTTTCTTACTAGATTGTTGGTCTGAAGTTGACCTTGGAGTTAATCTATGCTGATCTGAGTGCTGATTGCTAGTGATGGAAAGGTACTTTTTGTTGGGCTGATGTTGATTGTCTCTTTTGGGTACTCTACAGATGTTGTTGAGGTCTATGTATCTATTGATGGCTGATTTGTCAGAGTGCCAGGCTTCTAGAAATTGCCTGGCATTTTTGGATTCAGCCTGCTCTAGGATGGTCACATTTTCCCAATGGAAACTATGGTTAAATCTGTCTACAAGTTGTGAAATGAAAGACTTTCCATCATGCCTTTTGACTGCCAGTTGGTGTTCATGGATGCCTTCTGCCAGCCTTCTATCTGTTTGTCCTACATAGTGGATGTTGCAGTCCTTACACTGCATGTTGTAGATGCCTCCTGTTTTTTCTTCTGGGGTTGCTGGGTCTTTCGGTCGGCTTAGGATGCTTTGATTCCATGTGGTAGTAACAGTCTACTTGCAGTTTCTGAGATATCCTTGATCTATGGCACTGTAATTCTTTTTAGAGTTTGTGTTGGTTGTGCTGTGTTGGGTTGAGTGGTCCAGGACTTTTTGATGAAGTTGCATGGGTATCCATTTTGTTGGAATGTGTTGTACAGATCAGAGGTCCCCAATCTTTTGGGCACCAGGGACTGGTTCCGTGGAGAAAGGTTTTTCCACGGACCACACAGTGTGTTGTTTTATGTGCTGCCTGCATCCCACGGATGGGACTTTGCTTGTTTGTGTGGACTGGTTGCTGGCATGTCGCAGACCGCTACGGGTCCGCGGACCCCTGATATAGACGTTCCATTTCCTTTTTCTGCTGTTCCAGGTTGCTGCGGTGTGTTTGGGCTCATTTAAATAAAGTTCTTACACAGCTTCTCTTGTGGGAGATTGAGTGGTTGCTTTAGCAGTGGAGAACCTGGTTAGTATGGGCGGTTGGCAACTGGCTTATACTGATGACGGTTCCAGTGTCTCAGGATCACATGATCTCCATTTGTAACCTTCCCATCCAACAAAGGAAAGTCGAAGCGGGAAATCAGATTGGCTTAATGATCGCATGACAACAGCAGTGATTAGCTTAAGAAGCAAAAAAAAAAAAGTCATAAAATGGGCTGAAACCCACTTAAGCAACTGCCTAGATTAGCAATGGAAATTTGGGACTCGATTGTAGTCCTATGTGGAGAACTAGCTGTAATGAATGCCATAATCTGAAATGTTAGCCTTTCCCATTGCCAAAAATGTATTGCTCCATGGTAGTTCTTGATTTTAATATATCTTGTTTCCCTGAAAATAAGACGGGGTCTTATACCGTATTAATTTCTTTGCTCCAAAAGATGCATTAGGGCAGGGGTCTTCAAAATTGGCCCTTTTATGACTTGTGGACTTCAACTCCCAGAATTCCTCAGCCAGGCACGTTGGCTGAGGAATTCTGGGAGTTCAAATCCACAAGTCATAAAAAGGGCCAAGTTGGAAGACCCCTGTATTAGGGCTTATTTTCCGGTTAGGGCTTATATTCGGGAAAATACGGTAGACATTTATCTTTTCAACTTTTTTTAAAAAAACCTTGGCCACCTTGATTAATCATCTCTATCAAATAAAATAAATTTGTCTCCTGTTGCAGCAACCTCCTTGAAGCCACGGTTGAACTCAACGGGGCAACAAATGGTGGTAATTTGGCCCCAATCTATAAAGAAATGGCTTCGTGAACATATTTTGGGAATATGTTGGATTCATAATCTACGTGAGCCATAATTGTACGCACCGCATGCATGCACATCTTTTAATTTCGATTTTACCAGGAGGCAGATGTTTCAGCCCTACTTAGAGATTCTCTAAGTATAGCGAAAGAGAAATGATCTTTTTTTTCTTTAGGATCTTATTTTTTATAATTAAGACAAGTGAAGCTCACATTTTTACAGCCAGCTCTACAGAGCTGAGGGTGTGTAAGCCCTCATACTTCAATCAGCTTCAGAAAAGCTAACTGTGAATTAATATTGGGCTGTAAGCTGCTTTTTTAAAAAAAAAGGAATAAAGCAAAAATAGATCTGCGCCAAAACCAGGCAACTCCCAAACCATCTGTTTTCTAATATTTTGCAGACATGCACAGTCATAGACAATTGATTCCATCTTTCTTCCCTGAATAAAGATAACAGCCACAAGTTTGCCTGAGTTTAAAAGAGCGTTAGCCAAGACATAAAAGGAGTTTTTTTTGCGTTTTTCAGAGACTTTAAATGTATGCAGGTTTTACACATGAAACAAAAGGGCCTGTGGTCTATGAACATTTCCTTCTTTCTATCTTCCTCTTTGCTCAGCCATTTTCTCTCTGTTTCTCCTTATGCTAATAGGATGGCCAAGATATTTTCCCGGTCTTAAAAGTTGGAATCCTGATTTTCCTATATTACATAACAGAATAACAGAGTTGAAAGGGACCTTGGTGGTCTTCTAATCCAACCCCCTGCTCAAGCAGGAGACCCTAGCTAGACCATTTCAGACAACTGGCTGTCCAATCTATTCTTAAAAACCTCCAGTGATGGAGCACCCACAACTTCTGGAGGCAGGTTGTTCCACTGGTTACTTGTCCTCATTGTTAGGAAGTTTCTCCTTAGTTCTACATTGATTCTCTCCTGGATTAATTTCCATCCATTGCTTCTTGTCCTGCCTTCAGGCACTTTGGAAAATAGATTGACCCCTTCTTCTGCTTTGTGGCAGCCCCCCCACCCCCCAATATTGGAAAAATGCTATCATGTCACATTCATAATTAGCCCATCAAATCCCATCCTGTTTTGCACAATGGTCTACGTGTGTGCCCTTAAATAGAACACAAATTATGGCAAGAGGCCTTTCATTTTCAAAAATAAATACTTTTTTTAAAACAGGGAGGTGGGTGAAGGGGAAGAGTTAGTGCCAAATGCCAGGAAATTTAAAAAATATATTGTTTCACTTAAAAAAAACCATGATCAAACAATCTTTGCTTTAATGTAGGCCCAAACACTGAAAATATAAAAATGTAAACATAAAGAGAAAGTCCACTGGTAACCACATTCTTAAAGGAGAAACAGAAATAATGCTCCATCCAGCAAACATCATCTGATAATTATTGTCTTTATAAGATTTTTTTTATGCCTTTCAGAGGGTTATCAGTCCAACTAGGGTTTCCGTGATTCGTGGATATTTATTCATTTATTTAGATCAATTTACATAGCCACCAACCTCGCCGAACCTCAGCTAACAAAAATTTAAACACTGCAATAAGCGAAACGAAACAATATATCATATGCTGAGGAAACTATGCAAGCAACAGATATGAGAGTCCTTGGTGCTCTTGGTTCTTTTCTTGCAGATGTTTCGTTATCCAACTGGATAACATCACAGTTCAGCACAAATATCCTCTTCTGTCGGTACAACAAATGTGAACTCAACTACTTCTCCAGGCTTCAAAAAACAAACAAACCCAAAAACAGCCAGATCATAAGGACTACTATATCTTGGGTAAGGTCAACCAAATCTTGAATGGGATTATCTTCTGAAGATTAAAACTTAAGGTTCTCCTTCTGAACCTGGACCAGAAGTTCTGTTTTCCTACACAGTTCTAAGAGAGGAGAGCACTGCTCTGATTCTCTTTGTAAAATATGCTGTTTTCACACACCCCCACGAGGTTTTCAGGCCGTGTGTCTGCAGCAAAATTACAATCTATCATAGTGGCAAACAAACAAGGATCAATAAGGGTGACTAATATAATTTCATGTTAGCAGAATAGGAAAAATCTTGTTGGGTTTTTTCCCCAGAAGTATAAATCTCGGTTGCAAGCTCCAAATGATTTTGGGTGTGTGTGTGTCAAAGGGGGTTGTTTCCATGGATTTTATTCGAGGTAATTCAATTAAGTAAAAGGAATTCTGATTCTTCTCTACACCAGCTGGCATTTGATTGAGGAATAAAACTTTTCCTTAGCACCTCTTGGGTGAATATGCAGCAAAATTGCTTTTTCTTCTTAGAACAGCTTTGCTCTTTGACATATTGCTTGGTGTGGTCTGTTCCTGAAGCATCCAGCGTAACTTGGCTTGTTAGACTGAAAAATTGGTTGGCATTCCTTTTTAATGGACAGAATTCAATTCTAGACTGGTTTTTTGTTTTTGTTTTTTTTGTTTTTTGTCCGTGCAGGCTGAAAGACTCCCCATCTGTTTGTCCAAATTATAAGTTCCCACAGCAACAAGTGGGGTTTGGTTGAAGTTGATCCCTCTACGATTACCCCAACCTTTTGTGGGACAAAAGTTTTGTTTTTGTTTTTTAAATGGACTCTGATATAAATATTTATCCGGAGACTTTGAAAACGCCCGTCTTTGTTTGGACTCGTCTTTTTATCCCTCAACATCACATTGTTTGGTAATACTTTTTAAAATGCACGGTATTGCACAAGCTTTGCTTTCCAAGCTAGATTTCCAGTAACTGACTCCACAAGTTCCTGGAGATGGATAAAAATAGAAGGATGTGTGCCCAGAGCACTGACTTGTGCAAAGGGCAATAAGCCCAAAGGTTTCTCAGGAAGGACCTCAGGAAGTATCTACCACTTCCAGCCTCAGTCTAATCAAGACGTGGCTGAAATTCAAAATGTTGCTTCAAGTTACTAGGCCAACATTTGGGGTTTGAGAAGAATGAATGAGACTTAGTTTCGTACATTTCATGGGAGAAGATTCTCACATTTCGGCTCTTGCGTTCATATCTTCACTCCTCCCTCTTTTCATCATTCTTCCAATTTTCACATGAACATAAAAATCCCTCCTAAAAAAAGGAAAAGAAGGACTAAGGGTGAGATGATAGCAGTATTCCAGTATTTGAGGAGCTGCCACAAAGAAGAGGGGGTCAACTTATTTCCCAAAGCACCAGAAGGCAAGACAAGAAACAATGGATGGAAACTAATCCAGGAGAGAAGCAATCTGGGATTAAGGAAAAACTTTCTAACAGTGAGAACAATTAACCAGTGGAGCAGCCTTCCTCCAGAAATCGTGGGTGCTCCATCACTGGAGGTTTTTAAGAATAGATTGGTCAGCCAGTTGTCTGAAATGGTATAGGGTCTCCTGCTTGAGCATGGGGTTGGACTAGAAGACCACCAAGGTCCCTTCCAACTTGGTTATTCTGTTATGTAATATAGGGAAATCAGGATCCCAACTTTTAAGACTGGGAAAATACCTTGGCCGTCCCTTCCGCCTCTATTCTGATTGAACTTCTGGTCTACCAATCTAGAATCTAATTCAACGATGTTCAGCTTGTGTGTATATATATTTTTTTTCTGAGGTTTTCATGGGTGTTTGTATGTAGGTCTCTGGTAATTCGGGTTTTCTCTTCCACGTAAAATTTGAAGTGTCTTGGCGACGTTTCGACGAAGTTCCATTCGTCATCTTGAGGCTGGTGCTTTTGGCTTCGTGCTTCTAGGAATTTGGACTCTCAAAATCCATATGGCCATTAAATGTTTGGTGGAACTTCTCATTGGAAAGATTGGAAATTTGTCTGTTCTTAAATATTTTTGTTTATTTGTGTTCTCCATCACATCTGTTCTCCTCAGAACAAAAGGAAAATTAAGAATCCTTTAAAAAAAAAACCAACAACTCTTCCTTCTGAAAACTACATCTGCAGATGTTGAGATACTTTGCTTTATGGTCAATGCAGCATTGAAGATTGGACTTAAAGCTTTCACTCCCGTTCTTTTGGTGAAGAATGATTCTTTCCTCTTTGGCAAAGCCCGTTAAGAGTCTTGGCTTAAAATTACCAGAGAAACTGAACCACAGCCAACGTTGAAATGTTGGGCTGATATATCTTACACTGTGTAATATCTTGGGAAATATGAATGGATTAACATCTATATCAGAGGTCTTCAAACTTGGTCCTTTTATGACTTACACGTGCCTGGCTGAGGAATTCTGGGAGTTGAAGTCCACAAGTCATAAAAGGACCAAGTTTGAAGACCCCTGATATAGATGGAATCTTAAGTATTATAGCAAGAACAGATTTGAAATCTCTTCCCCCCCTTTCCAGCTCTCCAAAGCATTCATAGGTAATTCAGACAGAAGCACATTGGTGTGCAAATGAAACACATTTAGTGTGCAAAGGAGTTTCATTGTCTTGCATGTCCCCCTTCCTTCTTTCGGATCTTCGGTTCATCTCCGATGTCCAACATTTCCATAAAGTATCCTTGGCTTTAATTAAGGGAACAGAACATGAGTCTACAAGAAGGCAGAGTTGCCAATAAATCAATTCAATTTTGTTTTCTTTCTCTCTTTCACTCCTATCATGGTCACTAATAGGTATCCAGCAAAGACTCTGAACAGGTCCTTTGACTCAAGAGGTCACCAACCTTTTCACGCTGGTGGCCTGGAAGGAAGCAGCTGTGAAATTTGCACGGGTTGTAGCAACCCTGTTTGTTAGTGCCACACACATGCGTAAATGGGTCGTGCAACTGCACAACACTAATGGCCCCGTTTGCGCAGGCGCAGACAGGTCTGCGGGCTCTAGCATGAGTGAGGGTGAGTGCACACACACATGTGCGCCCACTGGCCAGCCTATCCCGTGGCCCAGTGGCCAGTAGGCGATGGCCTGGCAGTGGGCTGTGGACCATAGGTTGGAGACCCCTGCTTTAACTGATATTAACCTGGATGGGACAAATAATTGAATTCCAGTAGCTCGTACCAACTCTGATCAGCTTTATTTTGTAGGCTCTTCCCTCAGAATTCGAAACATTATACTCTGGAATTTTTTTTTCCCTCCTCTGCAACTAACATCCATTTGTCCCTTCAAACTTAACCATGAAATAGGCGAACACGGGTCATCTGCTGTGAAGTTCCCAGTACTGTTTATTCTTGAAACTTGGCAGCTGGATTGTCTTCTGGACTAAATGGAAACATAGATGCACATTTATTTGAAGGACTCCCCACCTCCCCACAGGCCTGTACGGGGAAGAAAAGGGCAGGAAGCTTTGAGGGTTACTGGCGTTCCTCTGCTGCAGCTGTCTTTTCTTTAATGCTTCCACACATTTTCAGACAGCGAGGCTGAAGAACCATCTTGAGGGATGGAAACAGAGGCCTATTCAGCCCAGGCTTCTTTCTCTCTTGTTTGATCCAAAACAGAGAAAGTGTTCAGGAAAAGTTTTTGAAGAGAATGAGAGGGAGAGAAAGAGAAAGAGAAAGGATGCCTTCACTTCCAGCCTACACAAAACAGATTGAAGGAATGGGTTCTTTTGGTGGGGTGTGTGTGTGTTGGTTTGGTTTTTAAGAGTTCAGATAAGAATGCTTCTCTCTTTTGTGTTATATATGTGTTTGTGTGTGTGTGTTTTGTGAGGATTTCGTGGGTGTTTGTATGTAGGTCTTTTGGTTATTAGGGTTTTCTCCTGCGTAAAATTGGAAGTGTCTTGGCGACGTTTCGATGAAGTCCCATTCATCATCTTCAGGCTGGTGTTTTTGGCTTTGTGCTTCTAGGAGCACGAAGCCGAAAACATCAGCCTGAAGATAGCCATTTGGAAACCCGCCCTTATTGACAGACGAGTCCATAGCACGGGGAATGACACCAGACCTACACTCACAAAAACGACACAGGATGTCACCACCACACATCCAGGCAAAAAGCAAACCCAAACCCACACTGATGAGGAGGCACGACCACAAACCAGTAGCCAGACCACAGCTGCATCATTAGCCATCTTAAACCCCTCCAATCCATACACGAAGCAAACTGACACCCACCATGAAGATGAGGCACGACCACGAACGCAAAGCCAAACAGCTATACAGTTTACCATCTCTAATCCCCTTGTAACACTGACTAACCTGAGCACAACAAAGCCCCCACCCAAACAGAACACTCCCCCAGCCAATCAGAGCACAGCCAAGCCCCTAACCAATCAGAACACACCTCCACCCAATCAGAACACAGCCGAGCTCCCAGCCAATCAGTTCAAACCCCCACTGGCAGTTAAAAGGAAGAAACAGCTAAAATCTCACATTGCTCCTAGAAGCAGAAGCCGAAAGCACCAGCCTGAAGATGACAAATGAGACTTCGTCGAATATATATATATATGCTGTGGATCTGCGGAGGGTTAGGGCCTCTAAAAGCTGCCAAGAACAGCACTGCAATCTCACAAGTGCAAATAAGAGCAACTAAGATGATCAAACGCTTGGAGACAAAAACATATGAAGAACGGTTGCAGGAATTGAGTATGGCCAGTCTAGAGAAAAGAAGGACAAGGGGAGGGGGACACGATAGCAGGATTCCAGTATTTGAGGAGCTGCCACAAAGAAGAGGGGGTCAACCTATTTTCCAAAGCACCAGAAGGCAAGACAAGAAACAATGGATGGAAATTAACCAAGGAGAGAAGCAACCTGGAATTAAGGAGAAATTCCTAACGGTGAGGACAATTAACTAGTGGTTAATTGCCTCGGACGTTGTGGATGCTCCATCACTGGAGGTTTTTAAGAAGAAACTGGACAGTATGTACACTGGGCCACAAAGCGTGTAAGCCAGGGCTCCCCAACCTGTGGGCCGTGGCCAGTGGTGGGATTCAGCCAGTTCGCACCACTTCGGCAGAACCGGTACTTAATTTTATGTTATCCAGGCCCAGAATGGACTTCCGGAAGTGGCATCCACACAGAGAACTGGTTGTTCACCAATTTGAATCCCACCACTGGCCGTGGCCCAATCGTCACTGCACCGTGTGAATGGCTGGCTGGCGCACGTGCAGCTGCGTACGCTTGCACAGCCTCAGTTGTGTGAGCCTCGTTGCAGACGGTTGTGGCCCAACTCATGCCAGGTGCTCGCAGTGCTGCTTGTGCAAATCTCATTGTGGCCATTTGTGGCCCTGCTCATATGAGCTGTGCTACAAACGTCATGGGTGATCATGCATGTGCGTGCACACATGAACCTGCCCCACCCACAAAATCATCCCCTCTTTCCCCCTTCACCCCCCCTGCTCTGGGCCACCAACCTGGAAAGGTTGGGGAACTCTGGTGTAAGCCATAGTAGAAGCTTTCTACGCTCTGACAAGCCAGCTCCGAACACCTGTGTGAAAGCAAACCCAGCTAGCTGAGTTTGTGATCTCTGCTCAACTTGACACAATGCTTCAGAGTGCTGCCTCCCACTGGTTGTAAATACCAGACAGGAAACACTTCCCAGACCTAAACTGAGAGAGACAACGTCTCATTTTGTAAGGAGCAGGGTCAAACAAAGCATCAGATTGCAGTGAACAAAACCCAGGATATGATTATTATCTTTGCTCGCTGTTTGCTTGGGTTAAAGTTTGTTTGTTTATTTGTGTGATACTAAGGGACAGGATGTGTCCGATGGAAGCATCTTCCTGGAGAGCTTTTGGAATGACACTGTAAACCACATTGTACAAAAAACCCACATTGCCCCCTGCTTAGTTTTCTGGAATGAAACAGAGGCAGCTGCTGCAGACAGGAAGATCTCCAGAAAGTTGGACCTGGACCAAAGCAGAAGACAAACCAACCTATTACTAGGGAAATAGACCATAAAAATAATTCTCATTCTTGTAATTAATTCCACTAAGCATGTTACTCAGTCCTTGGAGATAGTCCACTGCATTAACAGAAACTTGAATGTATGTATCTCTCTCACCCCTGACTTTACTTCCCGTGAAAAGGGCTCCTTCAATTATGCTTTTTCCACCTCTTCTTCCTTTGGACTCAAAATCTCATTTATCAAACTCTGATCTGGGTGCGGCTCTCCTGCCTGTCTCCCAAGGTCATTTCCACATACCATTACAGGGACTCAGTATGTTTTAGGCCCAAAGAATGAGGACCACCCATTAAATTCCAAATAAGCTAATGTATTGCTCTGGCTTATACCCAGGAATCTAGTCAACCAATGCAATCAATAGATAAGAGCTAAGAGAATTCAAGAGGGGTTGGATGTAGAAACTTTGTGGCAATGTAATGACTGCAGGCTGATTCCTCTCTTGACTCCACCCTCAGGCTTTGCCTATTCTTCTACAGTACATTGAATGCAACCTATGAATCATATACAGCAGACATGTCAAACACAAGGCCCGTGCACTGGTTTCATGTGGCCCGTGAAGCCATCCTGGAAACAGTGAGGGAACAGCCCTCTCTGCCTTGGCCCTGGTCCAGGCCGGCCGGGAGCCAATGTACAATTTTGTGGTGGCCATCTATGATGAAACGCATTCAGTCTTAGCTCCATAAGCCCCCTCCCCACATGGCCTGAGAGGAACAAAGAGGCTCCTCCAGTGGACCACGCCTTAGCACTTGCCCTGGTCCCACCCCCTTCTGCCAGAGACCCTCAGATCTATCCCACTCCTGCCCAGGCCCCCACAGGCCCCCTTGATGTGAACGATGTAGAGCTGGCCACGCCCACCCAGTAGGCCACATCCACTCCATCCACGTCCACCCAGTAGGCCACACCCACCCAGCCCCCTGAGGGCAACCACAATGCTGATGTGGCCCTCAATGAAATTGAGTTTGACACCCCTGATATACAGCCTCAAAGATGTAGTAAGCATCCTTATGTTCTTGCAGCTTCAGGAATAGGACTACCACATTTTTAAAACTCTGAACTAGATGGCCACAAATCCTTTTGCTCTCATTTACTGGTCAGCTGATTTTTTTTCCGGATCTGATAGCCATCTTGTCTGAAGCACAGAGCATTTTATAAATATAGCAGCCGGTCTCCAAAAAAGGACTCTACCTAGTTAGAAATATGAGAGAATCTAACTCAAAAATAGAGGAATGATATGTAGGATTTCTACTTTTGCAGAATTGGTTACACAATTGTTGCGGACAATTATTGTGCTTCTACTAGCCTTCTCTTTATTTGAGGCTCTCCTTTAGACCCAAATGCTTTCCCCCCACACATTGACAGATCAAAGTTCCTGTCTATAAGGACTGGAAATACTTTCTTGTTTTATAATGAAGAGATGTTAAATCTTGGGTCCATATAATATCCTGAGAACCTCTTATGTGTGGAGAGTGTCATGGTTCTGACAGGTGAAACCCTTCAAAGAACTTCGAGGACATTGTTTACCTTAAACTAAGAATATTTATTTGAGCAACATAGCATCGGCACGTACATAGCCAAAGCCAAAACCTGAATTCCCCTCCCCTGAGCACATAGTATCAAAGCACAATTCCCTCCTCCAATTAACAGTCATAAATCACATTCTCCAATTAGTTTGAAATGCAAGCTTTCCCTCCAGTTCTTCAACCACTATTTCTTATCATCTCTTATTTGAAAAACCTTGGTTCTCACCCTAGTTACAATATTGTTATGTCTGACTAAACTCCCATGCACATTCCTCCTCTGCCCCCCCCCCAGTATCATCTAATTGTAACTTTAATTCTAAGTGTAAAACATAAGAAGGAAAATGGCTGTGTCTCCATATGTTGTCAAAAGCAAGAACATCCGATGGTAGCAGCATTGACAGAGAGTTTAGACCAGGGGTAGGCAACCTTGGCTCTTTTATGACTCGTGGACTTCAACTCCCAGAATTCCTGAGCCAGCATAGCTCAGCTTGAAAACTCTCCCTTTCCCCTCAGCATGGCTGGCTCAGGAATTCTGGGAGTTGAAGTCCACGAGTCATAAAAGAGCCAAGGTGGCCTACCCCTGGTTTAGACAGTTATTAGTGTAAATTTCCTACAGGCAGAACTTAACAACCATAACTGGGATCAGAAATTTGGTTACAATGCAAGACAGTTATGAAGGGATTCGCCCCCAATTTTGCAACATTTTTTGTTGCTATGGTTATTAAGCAAATCATTAAACAGTTGTTAAGTGAACCGTGCAGTCATTAAGTGAAGCTGGCTTTCCCCACTGTCTTTGTGTGTTAGAAGCTGGCTGGGGAGGTTACAAGTAGTGATCACACAACCCCGGGACAGTTGAACTGTCATAAATACAGTAGTGGCCAAAATTGTGGAAACCTTTTGGGAAAAGTGTATTTTTAAGGTTTGATGGCTAAGAACACCAATTTTTTTTGTTGTAGTAGTAGTACCATAATATTATATATCAGTGGAAAGATAATTTAATCAAGAATGTAATGCAACATAGTTTGTTCAGTTATCTGTACTGTATTCTGTGAAACGTTTTAGCCAAATAACCAGAAAAAGGAAGCACAACTTGCTTAGGTTGATCTCAGGTAGCTTTCCTTCATCTGATGGTAGCCAATGAGCACGAGTGTTTAGAGAGCCAATCGGGTGTCATCTTGTTTTGGCCATGAGCCAATCAGATCACAGTAAGATTCAGTTATTGATGTCATGTATTGAAGCTGAGAGGAGGACATTTGTCAGTGTGTTGTGTGATGGCTATCAAGTTGGTTGTGTTTTTTTGTGTTCTTTTATTGAGGGAGCTCGTAAAATGCAATAAAATTAATCGTGCAAAGAGTTGACTGATTGCCCAGAAAGCGATGTAAAATAGTATTATTAAGTGAACAAGGCTACAGTTATAAAGAAATTAGAAGAAAAATGGGTGGAAACTTAACCAAAGGTGGCATTTCTCCTGTACACTTTTCCCAAAAGGTTTCCACAATTTTGGCCCCTACTGTACATGCCAGTGGTCAAGTGTCCCAATTTTTTTTTTGTTAATTACAATTTATTTCTATGTTATAAGTAAAATCATTGCCAAATATATTCATTCCAAAATCAGGGCATCAACTACTATTTATACAGATCACACAGCGATAGGGATGTCCCAACAGTTGCAAGGGCAAACACCGATCATAAATCACTCCCCCCCCCATGTCATACCTTTAAAGGGTTGCTTAACAAGTGGTTGTAAATCAGGGGTTACTTGAATTAGTAAACCACTAGGTGAATGGATGGTATGCAACAGATCACCACGATGATATCTGGAACCACTGTATAAAATGAGGAAGTTAACAATGGTCGTTCTAGAGCAGGGTTCCCCAACCTTTCGAGATTGGCAGCCTGGAGTGGGTGGGAGGAGGGAAAGAAGGGATGGGTTTGTGTGTGTGTGTGTGTGTGTGTGTGTGTGTGTGTGTGTGTGTGCTAGAAGGGAGGGAGGAATCCACTTTCAGACTTGCAAGTTTCTTTTACTGTAACTTAATAAAAAAATTAGAATTAGCTCATCTGGGTGTGTTTCCCCTCTGGTCTATTTCACAAGGCTGACATTAAGGGATCTGGTTTCTTAGCAATGTTAATCTTTAAGGTTCTTTGCATCCTTCTAAGAATTTGTATCCAATTTTATTTTTTTAGCATTCTTTTTTTTTGTAAAAAATTATTTTATTAAAACCATCAACATTAAACATAAGTTCATATTAAAAAGCAATCATCATATATCCTGCAATACAACTCTAAGGATCTGTCTTTGTAAATGTCTGGTTTAGTAAACATTCCTCACTCCTCACGTCAAGCCTCAACTATACGCCTGATACATTTTATTTGATTGGTGTTTCTCTTATATATGGTCTATCTACTGTTTCTAGTCTATCACCTACCGGTATTGTTCATTCGAGCTTCAGAAGTAAATTCGTCTCAGTAGTAGTGCAATCTTTTATGATCCCTAACAAAAGATCCTGAGGTAGAAATTCAGTATCCTGAGGTAGAAATTCAGTACGCTTTTCCAATATTAAAGCAATCAACATTAAATCTAGGCTCATATTAATAAGCTGTCTTCATAAGACCTGAAAATACAGCTCTTGTATATGGTCTATCTACTATATCTAGTCTATCACATATTGTTCATTCGCGCTTCAGAATTAACTTCGTCTCAGTAATAGTGCAATCTTTTATAATCCCTAACCAAAGATCCTGAGGTAGAAATTCAATAACCTGAGTTAGAAATTCAATCCGCTTTTTCAATATTAAAGCAAACAACATTAAGCATGAGATCATATTAAGAGGCAATCATCATATAACATAAAATACAACATTAGGTATTCCCCCCACCCCACCCCCGTGCTTTTCACATCCCCAGCCATGATTTGAAATCCCCTTCTACATTTTTGAAATTCATGTACTGCTTTAAAAATTCCGACAACTCTTGTCTCGATGTAAATCTTCTGGCCTTTAGCTAACATCACGCTCAGAAGGAAAATGCAGTAAAAGACGGCTAACGTGAGGAACACATGGATTCTGTTTAACTTGAGAAATTATATTGTTTTCTCCAGACCACAAAGCTAAAAAAAGTTGGCGTCAAGATTTATAGTCTACCTTCGTTTGGTACAACTTGAGACAGCAATCATAACGCTCTGCCCTTCTAATAACCTCACAAGAAGAACCCTGTGAGTTGTGTTGGTTTAAGAGCAGGCGGCCAGCCAAAAGTCAGCCAACTGACTGCCATGCCTAAGGTGAACTACCGGTAGAATAGAATAGAATAGAATAGAATAGAATAGAATAGAATAGAATAGAATAGAATAGAATAGAATAGAATAGAATAGAGTAGAGTAGAGTAGAGTAGAGTAGAGTAGAGTAGAGTAGAGAATAGAATAGAATAGAATAGAATAGAGTAGAGTAGAGTAGAGTAGAGTAGAGTAGAGTAGAGTAGAGTAGAGTAGAGTAGAGTAGAGTAGAAGAATAGAATAGAATAGAATAGAATAGAATAGAATAGAATAGAATAGAATAGAATAGAATAGAATAGAATAGAATAGAATATGGAATGAAATAGAATATGGAATGGAATGGAATAGAACTGGAAGGGACCTTGGAGGTCTTCTAGTCCAGCCCCCTGCTCAGGCAGGAGAACCTATACCATCTCAGACAGGTGAATGTCTAGCCTCTTCTTAAAAACCTCCAATAATGGAGCACCCACGATTTCTGGAGGCAGGTTGTTCCACTGGTTAATTGTCCTCACTGTCAGGAAGTTTCTCCTTAATTCCAGGTTGCTTCTCTCTTTCATCAGTTTCCAACCATTGTTTCATGTCCTGCCTTCTGGTGCTTTGGAGAAAAACATGACCCCCCCCTCTTCTTTGTGGCAGCCTCTCAAATATTGGAATACTGCCATCATGTCACCCCTATTTCTTCTTTTCTTTAGACTAGCCAAATTGTTTCATTTGCCCTTATAGTGCCCCCCCTAAAGTCCACCAGGGTTGGGATGGGTTATAAATATTTTTACATAAACCAATGATAAATACTGTGGTTATACAGTGAATAGATAAGGGATTGTGAGGGAAGCTGCAAAGGCTTACAGAGAAATCTCTGAAAGTTCTTGCAAATGTTTAAAACAGAAAAAGAAACTCTAGTTTACCCATTTAAAATGGAAAAGCAGATTTTCCAGGAGGGGTGGATCTGGGGCCTAACATCCTTTCAGGGAATCTGGAACAATGCCAGGTATTATGTCAGTTATGAACTATTTAGCACTTCATCAATTCTACCACCCTTGTTTTTCATGTTCATTTTCAGAGAACAATTTCAGAAATTTATGGGCTGCAGTAATTTATTTCTGTAGTCAGCCAGAGATGGAGAGGAAATAAGGAAAACTTTCAAATGCCCTAATGTTTATCCCATGCTGCAACAGGAAGGGAATTAATCATTATTATTATTATTATTATTTGCTAAAATAGCAAGGAAGGAAAGAAATACTGCACTTTAAAACTATTTGCCAAACGGCAGACGTAGCTCATAGCAAGGAGAAGCAGTTTCTGAATTTTTGAAACGTGTGTATTTTGGCAGCTGCTGAAAGCAGGAGGAATTGAAAAAGGGCCAGTTTTTTCTTAAAATTGAGTTTTGACTCATTTCATTCATTTTAAAGTTGCAGAACAAATATATATATAAATGAGTTTTGACTCATTTCATTCATTTTAAAGTTGCAGAACAAATATATATATATATATATATATGTAGGTCTTTGGTTCTTCGGGTTTTCTCCCACGTAGAATTTGAAGTGTCTTGGCGACATTTCGATGAAGTCTCATTCGTCATCTTCAGGCTGGTGCTTTCGGCTTCTGCTTCTAGGAGCAATGTGAGATTTTAGCTGTTTCTTCCTTTTAACTGCCAGTGGGGGTTGGAACTGATTGGCTGGGAGCTCAGCTGTGTTCTGATTGGGTGGAGGTGTGTTCTGATTGGTTAGGGGCTTGGCTGTGCTCTGATTGGATGGGGGGTTGGCTGTGCTCTGATTGGCTGGGGGAGTGTTCTGTTTGGGTGGGGGCTTTGTTGTGCTCAGGTTAGTCAGTGTTACAAGGGGATTAGAGATGGTGAACTGTATAGCTGTTTGGCTTTGCGTTCGTGGTCGTGCCTCATCTTCATGGTGGGTGTCAGTTTGCTTCGTGTATGGATTGTATGGACTGACACCCACCATGAAGATGAGGCATACACACACACACACACACACTGTATATATATTTATATTTATATATACTGTATATATATACTGTATGCGTATGTGTGTGTATGTGTGTGTATGTGTGTATATATATACATACATGTACATGTACATGTACATGTACATGTATATGTATATGTATATGTATAGGCTTAAGATACAGGAGGATCTGGACAGACGTGAACACTGGGCACTATCTAACAAAATGAAATTCAAGGGTGAAAAAAGTAAGGTTCTACATTTAAGGCAAGAAAAACCAAATGCACAGGTGTAGTATAGGTGGTACCTTGCTCAATAGTAGTAACTGTGAGAGGGATCTCGAAGTCCTAGTGGACAATCACTTAAATAGGAGCCAGCTGTGTGCTGCAGCTGCCAAAAAGGCCAACCCAGTGCTGGGCTGCATTAACAGAGGGAGAGAATCAAGATCACGTGAAGTGTTAATACCACTTTACAAGGCCTTGGTAAGGCCAAACTTGGAATACGGCATCCAGTTTTGGTCACCATGATGTAAAAAAGATGCTGAGACTCTAGAAAGAGTACAGAGAAGAACAACAACGATGATCAGGGGACTGGAGGCTAAAGCATATAAGGAACAGTTGCTGGAATTGGGGATGTCTAGTTTAATGAAGAGAAGGACGAGGGGGGACATGATAACAGGGTTCCAATATCTCAGGGGCTGCCCCAAAGAAGAGGGAGTCAAGCTATTTTCCACGGTGCCTGAAGGCAGGATAAGAAGCAACAGATGGAAACTCATCAAGGAGAGAAGCAACCTAGAACTAAGGAGAAACTTCCTGACAGTAAGAACAATTAGCCAGTGGAACTGCCTGCCTCCAGAAGCGGTGAATGCTCCAACACTGGAAGTCTTTAAGAAGAGACTGGACAGCCACTTGCCTGAAATGGTATAGGGTTTCCTGCCTGAGCAGGGGGTTGGACTAGATGACCTCCAAGGTCCCTTCCAACTTTTTATTATTATTATTATTATTATTATTATTATTATTATTATTATTATTATTATTATTATTAATACACATACATACACACACACACACACACACACAGAGCATATATATAGACACATATATCATACCATATCAAGAATGATTGCAGTATTTGGAAATGGCCAATCTAGAGAAAAGAAGGATTAGGAGTGATGTGATAGCAGTCTTCCAGGATTGGAGAAGCTGCCGCAAAGAAGAGGGAGTCAAGCTCTTCTCCAAAGCGCCTGAAGGCAGGACAAGAAACAATGTGTAGAAACTAATCAAGGAGAGAAGCAACCTGGAACTTAGGAGAAACTTCCTAAAAGCAAGGACAACCATTGGGACCGTCTGACTCCAGAAGTTGTGGGTGCTTCGTCACTGGAGGTTTTTAAGAAGAGACTGGACAGCCATTTGTCTGAAGTGGTATAGAGTTTCCTGCCTGAGCAGGGGGCTTGACTAGATGACCTCCAAGGTCCCTTCCAATTCTGTTATACTGTTAAGATTTTCTGAATTGAGCTTGATTCGAAGAAGTTTTCCTTAGGAACAATTGGGGTAGCAAAATAAAACATAGCAGTGTAGTTAACGGGCTCACCAAGCTTGGAAAGAAGAACCCATAGTTGGCAGTGAGCATCTCTGTCTGATGGTATAGAGAAAACATGTTGCCCATTGCTCAGATGGGATAAGTAGGGCAGAACCAATGCTTAAAACCCTGCTTAGAAGACACACAAATCCAAGGTTGGCCCAAAGGTGCTATTTTTCAGGAGAGAACTGGACTTTCCTGTTTTTCTTTGAAGACATTTCGCTTCTCATCCAAGCAGCTTCTTCAGCTCTGACTGGATGTTGGGGAAATGGAAGGACTTATACTCCTTGCAGATTGCTGGTCATTTGCCTCCTTTTAGAGAGTCATTGAGGCCCCTTGGAGGTTGACCTGTGTCCTCAGGGTCACCTGAGTAGTGCAAATGGGTGTGGAGCCTTCTTGGAACTGCTGAAAGGATTTGTGTTGTAGACTGGAGACAGGTGTTGTCATATCCCTCCCCCTCTGTCCAAGTTGCCTCCTGAAAAATAGCACCTTTGGGCCAACCCTGACTTGGATGATCCAGAATCTCCATAGACCTCTGAGATAAGCTGTATCAATGGCAGGGTTGATGTGTGTGTTTCCCTATATCAGACATCTCAAACACAAGGCCCGGGAGCGCCGGATGCGGCCCGCCAAGTGGTTTCCTGTGGCCCGCGAAGCCATCCTGGAAACAGTGAGGGAACGGCCCCCGCTGCCTTCACCCTGGCCCAGGCTGGCCGGGAGCCAATGTACAATTTTGTGGTGGCCCTCTATGCTGAAACACATTCAGTCTTAGCTCCACAAGGTTGTCCGGAAACAGCGAGGAACAGGCCCCTGCCGTGTTGGCCCCACACCCTGGGTGCACGCTGGGGAGGTGTCACCCCCTTTGTGAGGAATGAAGAAATGGACCATGCCTTGGCACTTGTCCCGGTCCCACCCCCTTCTGCCAGAGACCCTCAGATCTGTCCCACTCCTGCCCAGGCCCCCACAGGCACCCTTGACGCGAACGATGTAGAGCTGGCCACGCCCACCCAGTAGGCCACACCCACTCCATCCACGCCCACCCAGTAGGCCGTACCCACCCTGGCGACACACCCCCAGCCCCCCCCAAGGGCAACCGCAATGCTGATGTTTGCCTGTTATGAAACTGAGTTTGACACCCCTGCCCTACCGGTATATGCAAAATGAAACCTGTCAACTCAAAACTTGCGTGAGGAGTGGGGGGGGGACAGAGGTTCTCCATTTTCACGTTGTCTTCCCCCATATTGTGGCCTGCAGCCAGAGGTTGCCTCTGCCATCTGGAAGCCATCAGCAGAAACAATAAAGCGCTAGGCTTTGGAAGCGGTATCTCACGTCCCCTGGGACTCCGCTCCAGAAAACATGAGAACACAAACTATCCAACACCATGTGGTCCATTACTTCAAACTCAGAAATCTATGCGCCTTCCTCTTTTTTTCTGTTTGGCTTGGCACCACCTGACCCTTTCGGAATGAAATGCAGCTGTTGGAGAAAGAGAGTCACTCGCTTTTTCATTTTATCTTTTTGTCTTTTAACCTCTTCCGTCCCCTCTGCGTTTCTGTCCGTTGCAATGTTCACAGGGTTCCGAAATGGTCTAGCTCTGTTTATCACCCGTTTCTGCTCTGGTTGGTTTATCCAGAAAGCCCAAGTCAGCTTCCTTCCTTTCTTTTTTTTTCTCCCCCCCCCCCAACATCCTTTCTGCAAACGGAAAATAGTCATTTTGAAAGCTATTGATCAGGAATGCTTCTGGTTTTGATAAGGGGTCCTGGACAGATGGTAACCACATTCGTCCGGAAGCAGTCGGGTGAAACAATGAAGGCTTAGAACCAAGGAGGTCCAGATGTCTGCACTGCCATCCCCAGTCCTCTCTGGACCTGAGTCCCAGCCTTCTGTCAGAGCCAACTCCACCTAACAGGGCTGCTCTTGTTCTCAAAGGGAATCGTGATGTGAGTTAGCTTCAACATTTATTGCAGCAACTTTATCCATGCTTATTTAGACTGGGAGCTTTTTTTTTTTTAATTGACTTAAAAACCTGCAGGGCCCATGAAGCCTATTGGATAAAGACTGATAAAAATACAAAAAATTGTACCAATAATATATTCATTCATATTGCTGCAACTATATAAGACTCTATCTATCTATCTGTCTGTCTGTCTGTCTGTCTGTCTGTCTGTCTGTCTGTCTGTCTGTCTGTCTGTCTGTCTATCTATCTATCTATCTATCTAATCTATCTCTCTCTTTCTATCTATATCATCTCTATTTATTTCTCTCTATCATTATTTATCTATCTCTAGCTCTCTCTATTTCTATCTATTTATCTATATCATCTCTATTTCTATCTCTATATCTCTATCATCTCTATTTCTATCTCTATATCATTATCTATCTATCTATCTATCTATCTATCTATCTATCTATCTATCTATCTATCTATCTATCTATCTATCTATCTATCTATCATCTCTATTTCTAACACTCTCTATCATACTCTACCTACCTACCTAATGTATATGCTGCCCATCTCCCTGATAAGATGACTGGGTGGCTTATAGATCATAAAAATATAAAGAATATAAAAGAATATAAACAATATAAAAGCAATTACATATAAATTTTAAAATTTAAAACTATGCAAAAAAACAAAACAAAACCAAACTAAGGAGCCAGCTCCAACAGACGGATAGCCTCAGGATGAGGTCTTCTTACCCATTCACCATCTCCAGTGGCTGAGCAACCCCTCCCCAGGGCCCCAAACCTTATAATCTTACTGTAAGTTCAAATCCCTTCCCTTCCCTTTTTTTAAATAACAAGCTTCTAACCCCAAAGGGTCACTGAGACACAGCTTGTCAGCCAGCTAAAGCAACAGAAAAGGAATTTCCTTGATCAATATCAATTGACCTGATCCTCTAACCCTTAAAATCTTTCTCTTCGCCTTCCGTGCTTTCTAGCAGGGTTCATTCTGCTTCTTTGTAGGGGAAAATATATGCAGGATTTCTGGATGTCGTATGAAAGTTTCTCTGTGTTAAAGATACGATCCCTGGGTTGAGCATCCGGGCTAGTCCTTGAAATATGAGTGCCAGGAAATACATATATTTAAGTGAGACAGGGCGAGCCAAAGATTTTAAGAGGCAGCCATGTAGGGAATGATCCTCAAAGCAAGTTCAACGTGAAAATAGTTGGTCATCCTAGTTTTGTCAGAAAATGGCCTAGGAATAGCTTGCCTCCAGAAGTTGTGGGTGCTCCATCCCTGGAGGTTTCTAAGAAGAGGTTGTTGTTGTTGTTGTTGTTGTTGTTAGTTGCAAAGTGGTGTCCGACCCATCGTGACCCCATGGACAACATTCTTCAAGGCCTTCCTGTCCTTTGCCATCTTCTGGAGTCCATTGAAGCTCACGCCTCCTGCTTCAGTGTGACTCCCTCCAGCCACCTCACTCTCTGTCGTCCCCTTCTTCTCTTGCCCTCCATCTTTCCCAGCATCAGGCTCTTCTCCAGGGAGTCCTTCCTTCTCATTAGGTGGCCAAAGGACTTGAGTTTCCACTTCAGGATCTGGCCTTCTAAAGAACAGTCAGGGTTGATCTCCTCTAGGACTGACCGGTTGGATCACCTTGCAGTCCAGGGGACTCGCAGGAGTCTTCTCCAGCACCAGAGTTCAAAGGCCTCCATTCTTTGGCACTCGGCCTTTCTTATGGTCCTTTCATAGATCATGACCTTTGTGGCAGCTGCACGGTTTGATAACAGGAGAATCCAGCTGGAGAGAGGGGGAAGGATAGAGCGTAGTAAAGGTTATTTTCAAATTGAATGGCACATCCTACTGGACAAAGCTGCTAGGATTCAGTTGTGAGTTTGAAATTGTGCCAGGGGGTTGGGGCCCTAGCTAGGAACAGAGGCTCCGGATTCAAAGGGAGGCTTCCCTATGGAATCTAACAAGGTATTTTGGAACTCTCCCTAGCCCAGCCGAGTGGCAGGGTTGTTGTTCAGGGGGAAAGGAAGGATTGTAGGTAAGTGGGTGGGAAGGGGAGGGGAGGGGAGGAGGAGAAGGGAAAGGGAAAAGGAAAGAGAGGAAGGAAAGAAGGAAGGAAGGTGGAGGGAAGGAAGGAAGGAAAGTGGAGGGAAGAAAGGAAAGGAAAGGAGGAGAAAGGGAGGGAGGGAAGGAAGGAAAGAGAAGGGGGGTAGGAAGGAAGGAAGGACTGCCCCCTGAAGTCCGCATTTCCCCCACTCTCCCGGCCTTCCGGAAGAATCTAAAAACCTATCTATGCCGGCAGGCCTGGGGATGACTGTGATTGTGTGTGAATGATGGCAATGTGTCTGGGGTCTTTTTTAAATGCATTTTAGCTTTGGTTTTAGTTTTGAAATGTTGAAATGTTGTTTTATTTATGTTGTTAGCCGCTCCGAGTCTTCGGAGAGGAGCAGCATAAAAATTTAATTAATAAATAATAAATTAATAATAAGGAAGGAAGGAAGGAAGAAAGAAAGGAAAGGAAAACAGGAGGAGAAAGGGAAGGAAGGAAGGAAGGAAGGAAGGAAGGAAGGAAGGAAGGAAGGAAGGAAGGAAGGAAGGAAGGAAGGAAACTTATGGTAAGGGAAAAAAGAAGGGAAGTAAGGAAGAGAGGGAGGGAGAGAGAGAGAGAGAGAGAGAGAGACTGTGTGGTCCAAAGCTACACAAGGAATTTCCATGCCATCAGGACTTGAAGAACAACTTCAACTTCTACCATGTGCGTAGCAAGGAACAGAGAACTCACAGCCCTCTCTCTGCCTCTTGATGATGACAGCATGGTTCCTAGTTGGGGCAACGCGACCTCTCGGAGCGCCTACCTCTGTCTTTCTGGCCTTTCGAAAGAATAATTGAGACGGTATTCTACGAAATGTCTGGAATGAACTTTGGGGAAACCAGCTGTGAGGGGGGAGGGGCAAGGTTAAAAACGGGCATGGTGTCCGCCGCCCCTCTCTGGCTCTGAGTTTAGCCCAGCCTCTGTGACAAGGGCCAGCTCCCCTGGCACTCATGTGCAGACCCAGGCCCACTCGGCAGACCGCGATGCACAAAGCTAGCTCCTGTTTCCATAAAGGCTGCCTTTGTTCCCAGGGAATGCCATGGTGCTCGAAGAATGGATGACATTTCTGTGTGGCACAGGAGGGGTGCCGACTCAGGGCGGAGTAGGGGAGGAAGTGAAGAATCGGTCTGTTGAGATTCCACCCTGACAAGGCCACCTTTGAAAGCTCGCCTGCTCAGTGGTATCAAAACACTCCAAGCATTGTCTGTGGCTACGTATGTTCTGTTTCAGGGAAAAAAAGGCATTGAGATGAAGCAACGAGTTCCAGCAGTTCTCCTTTATTACAAATACCAACAGAACAGGTTTTAAAATGGTGCGGCCCCCTTTTATAGCCCCCCTGCACAATACCTTGCTGGCAAATCATTGCAAAGGATCTTTTCCCACCGTGCACGTGCGCGCAAGGCTGGGAGCAGCCTTTCTTGTCCCGGGCATCCACATGGTCTGCCCAGGCCAATCGCTGCAGCCTGTGCCTGCCGGCCCAGGACATAACAACGTTCCTTCTCTCTCCTGCTCTCTCTCTCTCTCTCTCTCTCTCTCTCTCTCTCTCTCTCTCTCTCTCTCTCTCTCTCTCTCTCTCTCTCTTTTTTTTTTTTTCTCCCTCCTCCATAGCACATGTGTTGCTTCAGAGTTTTCCTTTGAACCCTTTTTAGCTTCTTCTCCTTCTCCTTCTTCTTTCTCTTCCTCCTCCTCCCATCCTCCTCTTTCTCCTCCTCCTCCTTCCTTTTCCTCTTCTCCTCCTTCTTCTTTCTCCTCCTCGCCTCCTCCTCCTCCTTCTCCTCCTTCCTTTTCCTCTTCCTCTTCCTCTTCTCCTTCTTCCTCTTTCTCTTCCTCGCATCCTCCTCCTTCTCCTCCACCTCCTCCTCCTTCCTTTTCCTCTTCCTCTTTTCCTTCTTCTTCTTCCTCTTTCTCTTCCTCCTCCTCGCATCCTCCTCCTCCTTCTTCCTTTTCCTTTTCCTCTTCCTCTTCCTCTTCTCCTTCTTCTTCCTCTTTCTCTTCCTCCTCCTCCTCTCCTCCTCCTCCTTCTCCTTCTCTTCTTTCTTCTTCTTTCTTCCTCTTCTCCTACTTTTCTCCTCCTCCTCTTCTTCTTTCTTCCTTCTCCTCCTCTTCTTCTTCTTTCTTCCTTCTCCTCCTCCTCTTCTAAAATAAAATAAAGGGACAGCTGTGAATGAGTGGAAGACCAAAAGAACCCAAAGGCATCATCCACAAGGGCTCAGGTTTGTTGACTTCATTTATCAAATGGATGGTGTCCATCAGCAGTGGCTCTTTGACAGAACTGGTTTCTAAAAGAAAGTCAGCAGAAAGGGAAGCTGGGCTTCCCTGAATCATTAGCGAGTGGTTGCAGAGCCTTTGTGGCATCGCCTTCCTAAACAGTATTAAGGAGAGGTGGATTCTGTAGTCGAAAAAGTTCAAATTGCCAGTCTTTTTTGTCTCTAATGTGCAAAATTAGTTAATTGGGTTGGTTTCGGTGTTTCTGCCATGTAAGAGTGAAGTTTGGGGCTACCAGATAGAGACTGCAAAACCTCGGACAGCCACTGGAGGGCAGGAATAGGATTTCTGCATTTTGTTGTGGCCATCTAGGGGTCATCTGGAGTTCTGCAGATTTTGTAGCTCTAGGACAGGGGTAGGCAACCCTGGCTCTTTTATGACTCATGGACTTCAACTCCCACAATTCCTGAGTCAGCATGGCTCAGGAATTCTGGGAGTTGAAGTCCACAAGTCATAAAAGAGCCAAGGTTGCCTACCCCACTCTAGGGGTTTATTGGATGCTGTGCATGACTCTCCCTTTTTGGGGATAAGGGTAAATTAAATTTTAATTAGCCTCTTTTAGCCCCACCCCCACCCCCATGATTCAGCTAGTTTACCATAGAAATATGGCCTCTGTGCCTGTATCTATCTCTCCAACATTAGAAGTATAGAATTTCATCATCAACGTCCTTATTGTATGATTAAAAAATTGAGTTAGACAATTTAACAGTAGGGAACAATACGACTTTTAAGGAATCCAAATTTTCTTAAGCAATTCCACCAAGATATTTCTCCACGACAACAAAAAAAGGGGGGCAATCTTTGCCTCATTTGCATTTGCTCTAAGACAATATTTGCAGGAGGTTAAAAAGAAGATATCCCTCAGGATCACTCAAACAGTGAATGCAAAGAACAGTGCAAATAAATTGTTTAAACCATGTGCATTTTTTTTAATCAAAGGTGTTTTGAAATCCTGGAACAGGGGTTCAATTCAAATATTATATATATATATATAATGTTTTTAATTTAAATTGCTAACAAAGAATAAGGGAGAACTGGTATAGCTATATATATATATATATATATATATATATATATATATATATATATATATATATATATATATATATATATATATATAGCTATTATATATATAGCTATAACCTCACACGACTAATATAATATAATATAATATAATATAATATAATATAATATAATATAATATAATATAATATAATATAATATAATATAATATAATATAATATAATATAATATAATATAATATAATATAATATAATATAATATAATATAATATAACCTCACATGAATAGCTAAAGTTAGTAACTTTATTGTTTACCACTAGATTACAAGAATCTCCCCAGACTCCGACCAGATATGTTTTCTTCTTGTGGAAGCTAAAAGCTTATGCTGCTGGTGGCTGTGTAAGGACTCCAAGCTAGGCCCTCATTTGACCCCCTCCTTCCAATCTAGCTGCAGTTTCTATGTGAATATTGGGTAGGAGAGTGGCATGAGAAAAGAGAAGAATGAAATATGTCGATGAGTTATTATATTAATATAATAATATAATTATAAGTTATGGGAGGATTGTGAAAATAGCTACAGACCCCTCACATCCTGGACATAAACTGTTTCAACTTCCTTCCTCAAGATGACACTATAGGGCATTGCATTCCAAAACAACTAGACACAAGGATGCTATCACTCTGCTTAACAACTAATTCCCACAACACTGTCAAACTAACTAGTAGGGCTGTGTTCTCTTCTCATCTTTTCTATGATCTATTTTCTTATCCTCTTATAAACCATAACTTTGTTACTTGTAGGTTACGATTTATATTAGTTGCTTTATTCCGTGTCCTAGTATGATTTATGCTGATTGCTTATTTAGTATCCTATGACCCTCACTGAGTGTTATATCGGATGATTTATGATGAATGTTTTTTAATGATTATAATCATGATTTATCATTTCTTGCTTGTCTGTGCTCTGGGAGCTTATGCACCAGAGACAAATTCCTTGTGTGCCCAATCACACTTGGCCAATAAAGAATTCCACTCCACTCCACTCCATTAATTTACTGTATTAATATATACTACTTAATATATATTACTATATGCTCCCAAGGCTGAATGCAGTGTGTGCAGTTTGATGTAGCAGAGATGGATATCCATGGGAGGGGAAGGGTCAAAAATAGCCATGGTGGTGCCGTGGTTAGAATGCAATATTACAAGCTAATTCTGCTGACTCCCAGCAGTTCGATCCTCACCAGCTCAAGGTTGACTCAGCCTTCCATCCTTCCAAGGTTGGTAAAATGGAAGCAAGTTGACCTCAGAAGACCTTTGTAACCTTAATTGACCCCACAATTACCCCTTGAAGCTTGAGTTGACTTCAAATAACCTGTGTAATCTTAATTAACTCCAGAATTACCTCTGGAAGCTTGAGTTGACCTCAGATGACCCCTGTGACCTTAGTTAACCCCAGAATTACCTTTGGAAGCTTGAGTTGACCTCAGATGACCCATGACCTTAATTGACCCCAGAATTACCTCTGGAAGCTTGAGGTGACCTCAGATGACTTTTGTAACCTTAATTGACCCAGAATTATCTCTGGAAGATTGAGTTGGCCTCAGAAGACCTTTTTAACCTTAATTGACCCCAGAATTACCTCTGGAAGCTTGAGTTGACCTCAGATGACCCCGTAACCTCAGTTGAGTTACCTCTGGAAGCTTGAGTTGACCTCAGAAGACCTTTGTCAACTTAACTGACCCCACGATTACCCCTTGAAGCTTGAGTTGACTTCAAATGATCCCTTTAAACTTAATTAACCCCAGAGCTATCCCTGGAATCTTGGTTGACCTCAGATTTTCCTTTTAACTTTAATTAGCCCCAGAATTACCTCTGGAAGCTTGAGGTGACCTCAGATGACCCCTGTGACCTTAATTGATCCCAGAATTACCTCTGGAAGCTTGAGGTGACCTCAGATGACCCCTGTGACCTTAATTGATCCCAGAATTACCTCTGGAAGCTTGAATTGACCTCAGATGACTTTTGTGACCTTATTTGACCCCGGAGGTATTCCTGGAAGCTTGGGTTGACCTCAAAGGACTCCTGGAACCCCAGCTGACTTCAGAAGTACCCCTGAAAGTTTGGGTTGTGGCAATAATTATACCTGGAAGCTTGAGTGGATCCTATAATGACCGCTGGTATCTTTAGCGGATGCTGTAAAGCTCCCTGGGAATTTAAGTTGATGCCTGGAGAATTGGCAGAGCTGATGTCCCAGAGAGCTTAGCCCTTTCCTCTGGGCTGAGTAGCTGAAACCTCTTGGATCCATTTTTCATCTTTTTTTTAATATATTTTATTGATTTTTTACAATAACAATCTTTAGTACTTAGTACTAAATGTACCAAATTGTTGTCTGGGTTCATATATTTAACAACAATCAATAATAGTTTTTATAATTCCATAATGAACCTACTAGTTAGTGATACGTTTCCTTGAGCATCTCTTCTTCCCGTAGTATAGGAGCAGTCACAACTTCTGGAGGCAGGTGGTTCCACTGGTTAATTGTTCTCACTGTCAGGAAGTTTCTTTCTCCTTAGTTCTAGGTTGCTTCTCTCCTTGATTAGTTTCCATCCGTTGCTTCTTGTCCTGCCTTGGAGAATAGCTTGACTCCCTCTTCTTTGGGGCAGCTCCTGAGATATTGGAACGCTGCTATCCTGTCCCTCCCCCCTCATCCTTCTCTTCATTAAACTAGACATCCCCAATTCCAGCAACTGTTCCTTATATGTTTTAGACTTCAGACCTCATCTTTGTTGCTCTTCTTTGCACTCTGTCTAGACCAGTGTTTCTCAACCTTGACAATTTTAAGGCATGTGGACTTCAACTCCCAGAATTCCACAGCCAGCACTGCTGGCTGTGGAATTCTGGGAGTTGAAGTCCACATGCCTTAAAATTGTCAAGGTTGAGAAACACTGGTCAAGAGTCTCAACATCTTTTTTTTTTTTAACCTGGTGGTGACCAAAACTAACTGAAATCAGAGATTTAATAATACAAATACATAATCTCACATAATAAAACTTCAGGTTAAATCTCTACTTGAATACAGATTTAATGTATTTCCTCCTTCTCTTGCTTGTTGCCTAAGTTTCTTTTTCCTTTTCCAAAGGCTTCCGCCATCTGATGATGGCTTTCCTTTCTTTCTCTGTTGGGTTTCACTTTCCTTTCTCCTCTCTTGTGCTTTTTTCAGTTTCAGTTCTTCCTGCCTCCCTTCAGTTAGTAAGTGACACCTGCTCCTCCCTCTTTGCTCCCTCCCTCTCTCTGTTAGGTGTGAGTTCTAGTGGTGTCTTCAGACAGTTTAAATAGTCCCAGATCTCCAGGCTGCTGTCTTCTTGGCTGCCTGTGGTCTGTTTCTGCATTCTTCAGCCACTGGCTTTGCTGAACAGGTCCAGACTTTCCTGCAAAGGTCTGAAATCCTTCTGTCTCCCATCAGCTGGAGATCTTCTCCGGGGATATTTTCCCACCCTCTCCAATACATCTCAGCTTCCACTTCTTCTCTGAAGAACATCTACAAAAAACAAAAACAAAACCCTACTACGGTAGGACTATGCCTACCTCCAAACGTTCTCAAAGACGGCTCTCACCTGCCAAGGTAAGGAGGCTACCTCTTTGGGGGCACAAAGAGCTACGGTCTTGAGACAACCTGTTGTACTAGGAGGGGGTGGGGTCTCCAGGGGCTGTAGACAAGGGGGCGGTGGGACAGGTTATTTGTCTTTTTTTTCCCTGGACTTTTCAGAATGACAGAGTTGAAAGGGAGCTTGGAGGTCTTCTAGTCCAACCCCCTGCTCCGGCAGCAGACCCTCCTATTCCCATTTCAGACAAATATGTAATGTCATCCGAATAGAGCTGGAAGGGACCTTGGAGGTCATCTAGTCCACCCCCCCCTGCTCCAGCAGGAGACCCTATCCCATTTCAGACACATACGTAATGTAATCGAAATACGAGCTGGAAGGGACTTTGAAGGTCTTCTAGTCCAATCCCATGCTCAAGCAGGAGACTCTATACCATTTTCGAGAAAAGGTTGTCCAGTCCCTTCCTAAATACCTCCAGTGATGGAGCACCCACAACTTCTGGAGGCAGGTGGTTCCACTGGTTGATTTTTCTGACTGTCAGGAAGTTTCTCCTTAGTTATAGGTTGCTTCTCTCCTTGATGAGTTTCCATCCATTGCTTCTTCTCCTGCCTTCAGGTGCCTTGGAGAATAGCTTGACTCCCTCTTCTTTGGGGCAGCCCCTGAGATATTGGAAGACTGCTATCCTGTCCTCCCTCGTCCTTCTCTTCATTAAACTAGAGATACCCAATTCCAGCAACCATTCCTTATATGTTTTAGCCTCCAGCCTCCTAATCATCATCATCATCATCATCATCATCATCATCATCATCATCATCAAAGTTGGAAGGGACCTTGGAGGTCATCTAGTCCAACCCCCTGCTCAGGCAGGAAACCCTATACCATTTCGGACAAATGGCTGTCCACTCTCTTCTTAAAAACTTCCACTGTTGGAGCATTCACCACTTCTGGAGGCAAGGAGTTCCACTGGTTAATTGTTCTCACTGTCAGGAAGTTTCTCCTTCGTTCTAGGTTGCTTCTCTCCTTGATTAGTTTCCATCCGTTGCTTCTTGTCCTGCCTTGGAGAATAGCTTGACTCCCTCTTCTTTGGGGCAGCCCCTGAGATATTGGAATGCTGCTATCCTGTCCCCCCTGGTCCTTCTCTTCATTAAAGTAGACATACCCATTTCCAGCAACCGTTCCTTATATGCTTTAGCCCCCAGTCCCCTGATCATCTCTGTTGCTCTTCTCTGCACTCTTTATAGAGTCTCAACATCTTTTTTTACATCGTGGTGATCAAAACTGGATGCCGTATTCCAAGTGTGGCCTTACCAAGGCCTTGTAAAGTGGTATTAACACTTCACATGATCTTGATTCTATCCTTCTGTTAATGCAGCCTAGCACTGTGTTGGCCTTTTTGGCAGCTACAGCACACGGCTGGCTCCTATTTAAGTGATTGTCCACTAGGACTCCGAGATCCCTCTCACAGTTACTACTATTGAGCAAGGTACCACCTATACTACACCTGTGCATTTTGTTTTTCCTTGCCTAAATGTAGAACCTTACTTTTTTTCACCCTTGAATTTCATTTTGTTAGATAGCGCCCAGTGTTCAAGTCTGTCCAGATCCTCTTCTATCTTAAGCCTGTCTTCTGGAGTGTTGGCTATTCTTTGTGGACATTGCTCTTCTCTGTGGACATTCATTCCCTAACTTTCTAGGAGCTGAATTTTCCACTAGCCATCTGGCCCCCTCCCTCCCCAAGAATCAGGAAAAGCTGCAATGTTTTGAAAAAAAGGAAGTCCCAGTTTTCCCACCCATGGAAAAAGAAGGAACCGCTTTCTTCCATCCTCTAGTTCAGCAGAATCAAACAGGCCTGAATGGACTTTTCTGAAGTTCTCACCTGCTCAAACACCGTAATCACCACCAACTATGGTTTCTGCTGCCTTTCCCACATTCAGATTTCCTTGGCAGATACCTGTTTTCTCTCTTTAACAATCAAAAGCTATTTGAATCTCTATGCCAAAGCAACGTTTGAATGTCCGGATTCTCCTAAAGTAGGGATAGGCCACCTTGGCTCTTTTATGACTCGAGGACTTCAACTCCCAGAATTCCTGAGCCAGCTATGAAGTCCACGAGTCATAAAAGAGCCAAGGTTGCCTACCCCGGTCTAAAGTCAAGAATTCAATCAGCTTTTGAGAAGTTTACATTTCTTCTAAAAACCCTAGCAACTCTGTTGGCTAAACAAGGAAAGAGAATTGTATAAATGGATAAAAAAAAAGGGGGACCTTGATCTGTTGGGTTCACGTTACCAACCGTTTTTTGGAATAAGATCTCCAGTGAGCGTGTTTGAGGATGACCCTGGGGAAATATAGGAGTTGTCCTTTTGGAAAAGGTTTGTTTCTTGAACAAACGTCACTGTAAATTAGGATCCATCCATCTCAGGGAAGCAACTAAATAAACAGATGTCCAAGAGAACAAACATGTGAGCATTAAATTCAGCGATCTCCCTTCTGTTGGGATCTTGGAAACGAGTTTTAGCATGACGGGAATATTTGATCCAGAATTTCTGCTAAAAGGAAAGCCTGGCATTTTTTAAAAAGAATCATTAAAATGGTATATCGGAGTTGAAGTGGAATCCTTGGTGCTCTCTGACGTTTCATTACCAAACTAGGTAATATCATCAGCAGTGGAGTGGAAGTTCTTTCTTTCTTTCTTTCTTTCTTTCTTTCTTTCTTTCTTTCTTTCTTTCTTTCTTTCTTTCTTTCTTTCTTTCTTTCTTTCTTTCTTTCTTTCTTTCTGGGAAGCAGTGGAGTGGAAGTTCTTTTTCTTTCTTTCTCTTTCTTTCTGGGAAGCAGTGGAGTGGAAGTTCTTTCTCTCTCTGTCTCTCTCTCTTTCTTTCTCTTCCTTCCTTCCTCCCTCCCTCCCTTTTTCTCTTTCTTTTTTTCTCTTCCTTCCTTCCTTCCTTCCTTCCTTTCCTTTCCTTCCTTCCTCTCTTTCTTTTTCTTTCTTTCTTTCTTTTCCTTCCTTCCTTCCTCTATCTTTCTTTCTTTCTTTCTTTTTCCTTCCTTCCTTCCTTCCTTCCTTCCTTCCTTCCTTCCTTCCTTCCTTCCTTCCTTCCTTCCTTCCTCCGAAGGAAGCAAAGGCAAAGCAAAGGCATCTAGGAAACAAATGAACTTGTCTCCTCCTTGGAGAACTTAACAAGGACTTAACTTATCTTCAGTAACGGGGCATCTGTATAAAATAAAGGAAATGTTTACACTGCCAGAATTTTAATTGTGTTATGTTTACATAGGACCCCAAACAATTACAAATGTTAGAGCTGTTAGGGAACGTTGAGTAACCAACCACAAGAGATAACAATATCTGCACACAGGCTCATCAGATCTACCAAAGCTATGATTCACAGTTTCCAGAAATGGGATAATAAAATAACAACATTGAAAAGATCAACTGGTGAATGCAAGGGAATGGCAGAAACTACTGCTATAGTCCCAAGAGTCTAACTTTGGCATTGAGCACAAATATTCTGTGACTGAAAAGTGGAGCAGCCAAAAATATTTCCCCCTGTGGGTGAAATTTCCAAGGAAGCGGAGGGTTCAGAGTCAGAAATAGGAGAAGAAAGGTTGCTAATTGCAGGAAGGAAAGCTGTGCCAGCAATTGGGGAAATGGAAGCAGCCATCTTTTGAAATGCACCATAGAGTTGGAATCCCCTTCAAAGAAATTCCATCCTGAACAACAAGCTCTGAAGGCCGGTTTTGTTTCAACTCTGACTTTGAAACTGATCAAAGGAAAGTATTTTTCAGTGTATTTTGTTCAAATCTGGGCTCTACCAATCACTAACAGGGTATCTTTAATCTTTCTTTTTTCTTTCTTTCTTTCTTTCTTTCTTTCTTTCTTTCTTTCTTTTGTTACTTTTTCTTTCCTTCCTTTTATCTATCTATCTATCTATCTATCTATCTATCTATCTATCTATCTATCTATCTGTCATTTATCTCATCTATTTATCATCTACCATTTATCTCTGTCATCTGTCATCTAGCAATCTCTATTGATCTGTTTATCTATCTATTATCTATCTATCTATCTCTATATCTATCTCTTATCTATTTATACCTATCTATCAATCTATATCTATATCTATTATATCTATATCTATATCTATATCTATATCTATATCTATCTATCTGTCTATATATCTATATCTCTATCTATATCTCTATCTATATATCTATCTCTATATCTATTTATATCTATCTATCAATATATATCTATATCTATTATATCTATATATATCTATATAGCTATATATATATATATATATATATATATATATATATATATATATATATATATATATATATATATCTACCTATCTATCTATCTATCTATCTATCATCTATCTGTCATTTATCATCTATATATATGCACACACATATATACATATACACACACATATATACATACACACAAACGTATCGTGGTGCACTAAGAGGGTGTGCATAAAGATAAATCTATGAGAAAAAAAGTTGTCTGCCGAAATATATTGTGCTGGACTAAATTACCTTTTTATTCTTTTAGCTGACAAACCTGTCACCTCTGTCCATCGTCCTCCAATGAAACAAAGTCCAGGAACGCTGGTACAAGGTGGTTAGCAAGGTTTATTCCCAGCAAACGAAAAGTCAGCACTGGGACTGGTTTGCTCCCAGTGTTTTACATAACCGTGCCCCACCCTACAGCCCCACCCCCCCAGCAGCAAACCAGCATCCGCCCAAGAGCATAAAACCCCCAGGTCCATTTCCCATCCTTCCCTCGGCCCGGCCACGCCTTGCTGGCCCTCCGTCCAGCATCTACAGTCCAGGGCCTTCCACCGGCTCGCCAGGCTTTCCACGTTGTCCACGCCCTCCGCTGTCCCCTCCAGTCTTCCGTAGGTCCGCCAAGACATCAGCGGCCTCCTCTCACCTCCTGGAGCCCTCCGGGTCTTCCAGGGAAACTTTTAGTACCAATTGGATAATAAGTAGATTTAAAAATGAGGGGAGAGAAATGCATTGCAGTTAATGTAACCGTTGAGTAAATGCATGCATAGTTATTATACTATCCACGTGTCAAGATATAGGTGAGAGCCTGAGAATACTGAGGATAATATAGGAGTAATAACACGATATATTTTGGAAAGTGCTTCAGGAAGGATCCAAAGAATTTAAGTGCAATCAAGGATAGGCAGCATCGCTATCTTTCCTTCTTTAAAATATAGATTATCTTTCCAGTATATTTTTATTAATAGAGAGATAATTTCAGTTTACAGTATATACCTTGCCTGTTGACCATAGGGAAGAGCTGAAAAACAAAGGTTTTAAAATATAGAGTCCAGTTCACCGCTAGAGGACAGCAGAGAGATGCAAAATCTTACTCTAAGCCAGTGTTTCTCAACCTTGACAATTTTAAGGCATGTGGACTTCAACTCCCAGAATTCCACAGCCAGCAATGCTGGCTGTGGAATTCTGGGAGTTGAAGACCACATGCCTTAAAATTGTCAAAGGTTGAGAAACACTGCG